>PVLC010045134.1:0-11822 GCA_004027655.1 Graphiurus murinus | reverse complement strand
CCATAGTTTTGTAATCCATTCATCTGTTGATGGACATCTTGGCTGGTTCCATAGTTTGGCAATTGTGAATTGTGCAGCTATAAACATAGATATGCATGATTAGTCTGGTAGTTTGGTTTCCATTCTTTTGGGTAGATACCCAGAAGCCCACTGGGGAATTCTGATATACTTTCACAATTAAGAACCACTGGTCTAGGGAAAATTAAAAAACTATCCCAGACTCACCGAGTGATCAAAGATCTTTTCACCTGCTAAGGTTTCAAAGCAAAAAAAAAAAAAAAAAAAAGACTTTGGCTTTAAAGAAGACCTGGTGTACTCCTAGGTTGAACGGTAAGTTCTCATTTTTGTTTCTGTTTTTGTTGTTACAGGGCTGGGGATAGAACCCAGGGCCTTTTGCATACTAGACAAGTGCTCTACCACTAAGTTATATTCCCAACCCTTGAACAGTAAATTCTCAACAAGGAGGAGGAAGAAAGTTGATTATGAACCCCTTCCCTGTAGAAGCTATGAGCCAGGCTTCTTTTCACCCCCAAAGGGAAATTTAGGCCAATCATTCTTCAATAATTGTTTTTGAGCACTTCCTGGTTTTACACTCCAGTCAGGGAGACAGAAAGCATGTAAATAAGTCAAGTGTGTAAATAAGGACTGGTTATGGTGAATGTGATGGTGATGATGAACAGGTAGTTCTAACAGAAAATTAGTGTAAGCCCACTGCCTCTGAGTGGGTGATCAGGAAAGGGCTCTTTGAGGAGGTAATATCAAAACTAGAGAGGTGAGCTCAGCAAAATACCCAAGAAAGCTTTGAGTAAAGATCTGTGGAGAGGAGGCTGGTGGGCACCTAGGAACTCACAAAGCAGCCATAGGAGCGTGCTCAGTGATGGGGAAGTGCTGGAGAAGAGGTTGAAGGGTCAAGTCAATCAGATCACACCACACCTGAAGGCCACAGTGAGGAGGGGCTCTCTAATCTGTCTTGTTCTTCAGCTTTCCTTAATTTATAGAAGTGGCAGGCCCACTCATCCACACCTCCAGGGCCAGTAGGGCCACCACAGTCAAGCCTCTGCAATGTGCCGCTATGCCCCTCCTGTGATCTTCATGCCACCGCAAGTCCCCTGAGATGCCTGGGGTTCTATCCTATGACTGACCCTAGCAACAAGAGCAGAGACTAAAATGAAAGCACATTTTTTCTTTCCTTTCACTGAGCTTTGGGGTATTTTTAAACATCCTAATAAACTAATAATACTTCTGGTCCCTAGCCATCACCATCGAGTGTTTACATAGATTTTCCCCCTCTTATCTGCATCCTTCTGGACATGTTTACAGGATCCTCGGGGGAGGCAGGCAGGCCAGGGAAGTGCAGTTGGAGCAGGTCCATCCTCGAGGGGAACAGGACCCATCTGGAGGCTGAGGCGGTCTCTGCCCCTGCCACACTGGTGGGGGCTGGGTGAGAGAAGGAACCCTGAAGAAGTGGAAAAATGACTATTCTTCCAGTTCTCACAAGCTTCAGACACTAATCCCAGGCTGAGAAAACCAGAGCCCTGAGACCAACGTCCTCTCCCAAGGGAAAGAGTGTGAGATGGGGCAGAGGGCAGACTAGGAAATCCTACCTGCCGTGGGTCTTCACAGCAGCCCTGACGGCCACCCAAGGGCCTCACCATAACTCGCTCACCCGTTTCCAGCAAGGACAAAACGGGCAGGGTCCTAGGAGCCTGATGGCCACCCATGGTGGAGGTGAAGGCTGGGCTCACCCCTCGATTCACACCTCAGAACTCCTGAGCCGCCCTCACCCTCGCCTCCCCACATCCCGAGGCTGGTCCTCGTCATTCCTGCATTTCCTCAGTGAGCTAAGAGGAAGGACCTGCCTTGGGGGTTCTCCCTGGAGACCCCAGCAAGAGACCTCCAAGAGAGCCAAGAGCCAAATTGTTTCTGCAGCTTTTCCCGAGGATAACACCTGTTTCCTCTCCCTCCCTGCCAAAACCCCCTGTAGATCTTGTGTGTGTGTGTGTGTGTGTGTGTGTGTGTGTGTGTGTGTGTGTGTGCATGTTCCTGTCTTGCAGGTTCACGAGCATTGTATGGAAGGAGCTCTCTTGCTAAGGAAACAAGCCCTACCTGCACACCTCCTTAGCAGTGCCTCTGAGCCACTCCTTGTGCCTTGAGAATCCAGGTGACCCCAGCACAGCGTGGTGCCCTCTCCAGCAAGGACCCACGCTGAGCAGCGCCCACACAGGGCCAACCCTGACCTCGGCCCTGCCAGGCCCATTTGCACACCAGAGCTGCTCAGGCCTCTGCAGAAATCCTCCAGCAGGGGAGGGGTAAGGCCCTGGGGCTGGCATTGGGGGTGTGAGGATTTGGGGTGCTCTGTTCTCAGTGCTTCACCACGCCCCTCGCCACATCAGCAGGCCTGGGCAGCTGTGGTCAGGCGGGGATCCACCACCACCCCTCACCCTCAGACTCCCCTGGCAATGGTGCAATGGTGCCTTCTGCTGTGAGGTGCGGCTGCTACCTTCACAGCCCTCTGGGGGTCTCGGAACCGTCTGCAGAGCCAGGCTGCTGTGGTTTGGAACCCAGCTCCGCTCATCAATCTCACCCTGCAGCCTTGACAGCCTCTGCTGGAAGCTGAAGCGTGGCCTTTCCCGGTGCCCGCCACTGACCGTGCGTCCACCTGGCCAGGCCTCCCGAGGAATGGCCCCCACAGCCTTCCCTCCAGAGCGCTGCAGGCAGCCTTTCTGGATTTGCCATCTTTCTTCTCCCTTTTTCTTCCCCTCATCTCACCACTCCTTAAGCATTTGCATTTCTCTTTCCAGCCAACTATTTTTAATGCCCGTAGGAGTTGAAAGAAAGCTTCATAAGGTTTTGAAATCCTCTTCCACTTGGACACGCTGAGGCAGTGGGAGAGCACTATTCTCAGGAGTTCAGGAGACCAGGGTTCAAGATGCAAGTCTACCTCTAACTGTGTGACCTTGGGAAGGCCACGAGACATCTTGACTTTCCCCTCTGTAAAGTGGGCATTTGTGCTTCCAGCTCTGACATCTGGAAGTGGTTCTGCTTGGTTCTCTGTGTCTGTGTTGCACAACCTAGCGAGGATATAGTTCTGCAGACGCTCCCTTCTCTGTTTTCTCAGAGTCCCTTCTGCAGAGACACTGCAGAATGCAATGGAGCTGACCCCCAACCCCAGCTTCCCAGCAGCAGGAGTCCTCTTTCGCCCAGAGCTCTTCAATCTTATTTTCATAGAAATTAACCTGCTTGCTTGTTAGTGAAGGAGGGATTACGCATCCATGTACATAATCAATGTATTTCCTATTAAAATGTCTATGATGAAGCCGGGCGTGGTGGCGCACGCTTGTAATCCCAGCATTCGGGAGGCTGAGACTGGGGGATCCGGGTTCGCGGCCAGCCTCAGCTACCTAGTGAGGCATTCCGCAACTTAGAGAGACTCGGTTTCAAAATAAAGAATAAAAAATAGGGCTGGGGGTGTAGCTCAGAGGTAGAATGCCCCTGAGTTCAATCCCCAGTACCGCAAAAAAAAAAAAAAAAAAAAAAAAAAAAAAAAAAAAAAAAAATGTCTATGATGCATCTTGCTTGGAGATGATGGAGAATAAGCAAAATAACCTGATCCCTATCTTCAGGGAGTTTCAAGTCAAGAGAGAGAGAGAGAAACAGGTGAATCACACAGATATATCACAACATACAGATATATCATAACCATGCAAATATAACAGTGTGCAGAGCTGCAAATGGAAGTACAGAGAGCTGTGCGTGCAGAACAGGGATGTGGGCATCGTGTCCCAAGACAGCTGAAATCCTAGGTTGAGCTGCATGAGCAGGAAGGTCATGGGGCAGAGCTGACAGGCAGAAGAGCTGGTGTGTACAAAGATGTGGAGGCCGAGGGAAACCTGGCTGGGGCAACTCGGGGGTGAGGAGGACATCTCATTCCCCTTTGCATCGACACCCAACTCATGCCTGGCATCTACTGTGCGTGTGTAATAAAGGTTTGTTGAATGAGTGAATGGTGTACACATTCCCCCTCAAAAAGTCATCGAGTTGCCCAGTGTGTACACACTAAAAGGTAAGTGTTTGGGTCCTTGCTTATTGCTACCTGTGCTTTAGCATAGAGAAAAGCTGCAAATAATTTCTGAGAAGTCTGCACTGAGAAATTATGTCCACACGTTCCAACATGGAGATGGTCACTATTCGTTTCTGTTTAAATATCATGATTAGGTTAAATACAATATTCAAATTAAATTTCTGTTGAAACAGTTGGAGGGGCGCCAGAGTTAGCAAATAAAAATGATCCGTGCAGCCACTATGGAAAGCAGAATGGCTGTTCCTCAAAATGTTGAACATAGAATTGTGATCCAACAGTTTCACTTCTAGGTATATGGAGCCAAAGTAATTGAAGGCCGGGACTCAGATACTTGTGTGTCCATCGTTCACAACAACCCAAAGGCAGAAATGGCACGAATGCCGACGAATGCATGAATGGACAAAAATACGTATGTACGTACAATGGCATGCTCTTCAGCCTTAAAGGGATAACATCCTGCTGCATGCTACAGCAGGGATGAGCTTGAAAACGGGATGCTATTCAGCCAGGCACAAAAGGACAAATGCTGTCTGATTCCACTTATATAAGGTGCCTAGAATAGGCAAGTTTATAGAGACAGAAAGAAGATTAGAGGTCACCAGGGCCCTGGAGGAGGAAGGAATAGGGAGGAATTGTTTAAAGGGTATAGAGTTAGGAATAATAAAAATTCTGAGAATGGATAAGGCTGATGGTTGTACACCATCATGAATGTACTTAGTGCCACTGAATCATACACTCCAAAATGATCAGCATGATACATTTTATGTTCTGTAAGATTTTTAAAAGCCTCTTCCTCATCTTTTCTTTTAAGTATATTGCTTTTTAAAAAATATATATATATATAAATGTGTTCATTGCTCTCCTAAAATTCCGGTTCACCTGAGCATCTGTGTTTTATCTGGCACCCCTAGCTGAAATACTTTCTCTTCGCCATGGACTTCCTAGGGCCTTCCCAGGATACAGGAGCCATATTTACCAAACCAAAAATCAATGACCACAGTCTGATAAGAACGAAGATACAAAGCATTGGCAGAAAAATCAGGGGAGTAGCGTGTGCGATAATTATAGAGAGAGGCCACCAAGTGACTCGCTCAGCCCTCGCTCCCTCCATCAGTGAAGAGGTAGAGATTAGAAATCTTGGTTGGGTTTCCCATCTGTTGTTTAATCATCATGATCCACAAATGCAGTAAAAGCTGGTTATAAACCCTTCTTACAATTGACCACGTGGCTAGAATTACAGTTGCAGATGGAGACACTCACGCTTGTGACTCAGACGATAGCCTTGTCCCCTGCCATCAATGCATCTTCACACCAGAGTTGGTAAGAACCCATGGGGTGCCCAGATGCCTCATTATTACCACCATTTGCACCCAGGCCTTCTCGAAGAAAGAAACTGCCTGCACACTCATTGTGGAGCAGAAACAACAGGTGCAAAAGGCAAAAGCCACTCTGGAGCCATTTGGACCAGAGACTGTGGCTCAGTGGAGCAAGTGCCACAGGCGAGGCATGCTCGTGCTTACCTGCCTGCAAGATGGGCCTGGAGCCACGCTGCAGCCCCGCAGCTTCCAGTCCAGGTGGCCCCACCTACTCCTCTCAACCGAGATGAAAGGCAGCCCGGGAGGGCAGCTCACGAAGAGATGGGTCGTGTCCAAATCATTTTTACTAGGTGCTGACGAGTCACTGCGAAAGTCGAGAAATGTGTAGCACAGCAAAAATGCACGGGTCACAATCCGCTGGTGAATGATTACCAGAGGAGAAATTCATTACAGGCTGCTCTCCACTCCCATCACATAAAGAAGCATTACATTAACAAGAGGGAAGGTCCCTGCGGTCCCTTCCCCAGCGCGGTCCCCTCCCCAGCACAGTCCCCTCCCCAGCACGGCCCCTGCTGCCACCCCACTACTCCAATTTGTGTAGTGTGGTGGGAGAAGTTAATTCTGTTCTACTAATCAAAAAGGGACCACGGTGGCAGAAAAGCCAGAAGAAGCCGGCCCAACCCGCAGGCTACACGAAATCCTTTCTGTGGCAGGTACATGTGGTGACCACTGTCATCTGTCCCCATGTGTGACATTTGAGCAGGGTGGGACATATATATGTGTGTGTATATATATATATATATATATATATATATATATATATATATATATATACTTTTATTGGTGCAATGTAATTTTACATCATAATGAGATTCAAAGTGATACAAACATGTATGCACACACCACCTGGTCTATTTCCCTACATAGATCTGCCTCCCTCCCCTCTCCTCCCTCCCATACATGTTAGTGAGATTGGTACTGAAACCGTGTATGGACGTAATCTGATTTGAACTGTTCCCATCCTCAATCCTTGTTTTTCTCCTTCCACTATTTTCTTGGTCTCTCTCTTCATTTGACTGAAGTCCCTTTTGCTTCCTATTTTTGTTCTAGCTTCCACATATGAGAGAAAACATATGACCCTTGACTTTCTGAGACTGGCTGATCTCACTTAGCATAATATTCTCTAGTTCCATCCATTTTCCTGCAAATGACATAACTGTGTTCTTCTTTATGGCTGAGAAAACTTTATTTGTGTGTATATACCACCGTTTCATTATCCATCCATCTGTTGATGGCTACCTAAGTTGGTTCCATAATTTGGTTACTGCTGAATTGTACAGCTATAAACGTGGGTATGAACGTATCATTCTAGTATTCTAACTGCAATTCCTTTGGAAAGATACCGAGGAGTGGTATGGCTAGATCATATGGTGCTTCCATTCCCAGTCTTTTGAGGAACCTCCATACTGATGTCCAAAGTGGTTGTATTAATTTATAGTAGGGTGGGACTTTTTTAACTCTTCACATAACTTTCTTCCTATCGGGGTATATGTGTTTCCCTGTAGACAAGCCCAGCCCTTGTCCCAGTTGGCACCCAGGTTCCCTTGGGTTTTTAAGCTTCCCTTACATAGACCTAGATCCTAGTAGGTGCCAGCATGGAGCTTGTGCCGGAGACTGTGGCATAAGATAAGACACACCGGGCTTGGATCAGCTCTGGACCCAGTTCTGTGTGATGGAAACAGAGTATGTTGGAGTGGCTGAAGGGATCAAGTAGCTTCTGAGTTCTTGCCATTCAGAGCCTCAGGCAGTCTTTGTATCGTTCCTCCTTCTCCAACTATAACTCCCACATTAAGGAATCCTGACCACGAATAGCAGGTTAGCCAAGAGGCAATAGCACAAGACAGATGGGTCAACAGTTCTTCCTGAGCGGGATTTCTGCTCCTCCAGGATGCCATTCACACACAGAGGGGCCAGCCAGAGGAATCCAGTTTAAAGTCAAATGCACAGCCAGTCCCAGGACAGATGGACTCAGCCCAGCACAGGAGTTCCCCACAGGCACCTCTCAAAGGAGACCAGAGAGCTCAGAGCCGGCCTGGCCCCTGTGCCAACCTCTCAACTCCAAGCAGCCCCCTCCCCCAGCTCCTGTTGCAAAAGTCAACAGACAGCAGAGGAGCCAAGCCCAGCACGGTCTCCAGCCAACATGACGTTAAATATTAAACCTCCCTGTGGCTGGCCTGGGCTGCGAGCTGCCATTTCATTACGAAGCTTTCTCTGGGCTTAAAAGGAGGAGAGTCCGTTTCTCCCAGAAGCGCACTGCAGGGACCTGCCCTCCGCCTTCCCAGCACTTGGGGAAACCTTCAAAGCTGTTCAATTTGTCTAAGCCCCATCCATCTTTAATGTCACAGTCTACATTTTCTCCTCTCCTCCTTTTTCAAAGCAGCCAAAAAGAAAATGTCACTACATTTGGGGCCAATTCAAAAGCCAGGCTTAGACGGAAGTTCTGTCTCGTTCTCCCAGGCCTGTGTTTTTATCTCCTGAGGAGGCTTTGGGGGCCGCCCCTCACCCCCTCTATCCCTCTGTTCGGCTGGCGTCTCTAGGTCTTCCTTGGTTCTGTGTCCTTCACTCACCTCTTCACAAAGTTTTGTGTGACTGCAGGACGTGCTAAGGGGATGCCATACTAATGTTTAGGGGCAGGGCTGGGGTAGGGGGATTGCCGGGTGGGATTGCCACCCTGCCCATTGACTGCTGGACAGGGATATAGAGGCTGAGCAAATGTTCTTGTGCTGCCTTTTAGAAGCCATAATCCCCAAAGTTGTCGGAAGCATGTGGCATTGTACCTAGCAGTGGCAGGCATGGTTGAGAGCGCTGTATGCACCCCTATACCCCATGTGCCTTAAAAAGACCCTTTAATCCATCCATGCAGGGCTGGTGGTGGCTCGGATGAAGATGACAGAACGCATCCCTGACAGCCCTCCCCCCACCCCGGCTCACCCAGGAATAGAGAACTGATGCTCTGACTGATACCCGAGAGGGTGGCTGTCATCCGGGAGGACACGGGAGGGAGATAAGGGACTCAATCAGTGTCAGGCCCGTCCCCACACAACACAGCCGTAAATCACTCGGGGTAAAGCTTCTCAGCTGCTGGAGTGGAGAAGGGCATGCAGGTAATAGAAAAATGCGGAGATGCCGCTGTGTAGATGGACGAGGTGCTAGGTCTCGGCCCTGGGCAGAGGGGCAGACTATGTCAGAATTCTGTCCATCTGTTCTCGGCATTTTCCTGAGTTGATTGCACAGGTTTAAAATATAATCCAGGGTGAACTCTATAGTATGTGAGGTATGTCTCAATATGGCTGTTATAGATATATAAATTCCAACCAGCAGCCCAAGACAGCTGCGATGGGAGTCCTCTCTCCCCTCCTCCCGCCCATCCTGATGTGCTGGCCTTGTCCTTCCCCCACAAACACCTGAGCAAGATGCAGCCCACGGTCAACGGTGAGGTAAACGGGACTCCAAGGTTCTGCATTTTGATGAGAAAAGATTCCTCCAATTCCAGAGAGTTCCAAAACCACCTTCAGCAACTCCTATGCGTATTGCAGAAGTGAGTCACACTGGCCAAACCCATTTTAGAGATGGTCTTTCAACATGTGTTAATTAGGCATTTCTGAAAATAATAACTTTTTCCCCCCCAGGGGACAGAGTTTCTTAAGTTGGAAATAATGAACGGATTAGTGGTTAATTAATTGCTGGCAGGTGAGGGAGAAACCATCGATGGCTTTCTAGCATTTTCCCCCCTTTCTCTCTTAAGATCATTCTTTCTTATTTTAATTAATTTTTTGCCACACCAGCACTCCTCTTATCAAGTATTCAAATAAACTGAACAAATACATTGTACCGAGACCAAAGTACTCAATATGGTGTTTAATTGGAATTGTAGCCTGTTTTCTCCCAGTGAGGTCTCAGGGTACCTGGACGCTTTCCCTGGCAGAAGAATTGGATTCCAAGAATGCATTTTTAGCATCTAGTTAATCTTCCTTTCAGGTGCCAGGGGCATGGCTTGATTGAAACAAGGAAATGTAAGCCACGAGGTGGTTTGTGGTTTCTCTCTGCTGGTGAGGAGCAGAGGCAATAACATAGCAAGGCTGTGGGTCTTCTCCCCATTTGCTCTGCTCTGCTGTCTGTGCATGAGGGTGTGCACACACGTGTGATCACCGCACAAATGCACAGGGTACCCAGCCCAGCTGTCAGACAGGCCAGGGACAGGACGAGCCCAGGCCTCAGCTGTCAGCGTCTCAGTGGGCGCCGCAGGGCAGCTCCCAACATCACTGCTCACACTGGCACAGTTAAGTCGTGAGCAAGGACCCCGAGTCTATGCGCTCAAACCCAACGAGGGGCCCGCCAAGACTGTGCTGGGCCGCAGCACCCGCCTCTTGGGAAATGTGGACTTCACTCTCTGTCCTTCCCAAGAGGTGGCTGCTCCCACGGCTAGGGCCCAGGACAGCTCCCAGTAGTCGAGGCTGTTTCCTAAGTGGGGAGCACACCCATGTAACTCCAAGAGGGGCTTCAACACACAATCCACAGCGGGGCCGGAGCCATTGGCTGCTTCAAAATGAGTTGCAGGTTTCTGAACATTATTCCGGTACCTTCTAACAGGAGATTCCTGGAGGGAGGGGAACTCCGCTATCTTCTCAAAAGCAGCCAAACCGTTGCACCATGACCATAGATTTGTCCAAAAATGATGATTAGTAGGAATGAAGAAGGAATAAAGGGGAGTTTTAAAAAATGGGTCTCTGGTGGCCATGGCATCCTTCAGCAGAAAGTCTTTTTCTCCAGATTACGACAGAGACAGAAGTAGTCTGCTGTGACTGATGGAGCCCAGATCTCTTGCCAAGCATTTCAACGTGGGGCAGAGGTGCCGAAAGGTGTGAAAGGTGGAAGAGTGGAGGTGGCAGCAGAGCCACAGGCAGGGGGGACATGGCCAGCCGGTTAGCCAGCAAAGAAACCAGAACTGCTTCTGAGGAGCCTACAACCACGGCGGCAGCATGAGGGGTTCAGCCAGAGGAAAGATTCCTGGAGCTCCTCTCAGTCCTTTTCTCTCACCTGAGTTTGGCAGCAGCAAAATGCTGGGAAATAGGGATAGGAGTCTCTAAAGGAACTCCTAACAGCCAGGGATATAATTTTTTTATTTTTTAATTCTCAAGGATAGACTACTGGGTAGCTGTTTTAAAATATGATAAATTCCTTTATGTATGAATATGAAAAGATCTTTAAAACATGCAATTAAAAAAAAAACAGGTGAAACATAGAGGCTATATAATTTGCAGGATCCAATGCAAAATGAAATTGTGGGTTTTGAAAATTATTAAGAATTTCAAGAGCCAGGTGTGGTGGCACACGTCTATAATCCCAGTATGTGGAGGTTGAGATAGGAGGATTGCTGGTTTAAAGCCAGCCTCAGCAACTTAGCAAAAATATGTTTCAAAATAAAATAGGACTGGGGGTATAGTTTGGAGTAGAATGCCCCTGGGTTCAATCCCCAGTCTCCCTGCATCAAAAAAAGAATTTCAAGATGGTGGCAGCAAAGCATGAGCCCAAGTGCAGGTCCTCCTAAGCACAGAACCCTGTGAGACTGCATGTCCCATACGTCCACAAAGCTATTCCTGCATACTAGCAATCAGCGTTGTAAACCAGAAATGTAAGTATTAAGTAATAAGGTTTACCAATGGGGAGGGAGGGTGAGGATTAGGAAGGAGGACAGAGGAGAATTCCCACTACACGCCTACTTATATTTTTAAACATTTGAACCATGTGAATGAATTGCCTATTCAAAAAGTTAAATAATTAAAGAAGAGTCCTCAGGGCCCTAGAAGACCCCACACTGACCCTAAGCAATACATAGGCCCCCATTCACATTCATGCTCGATTACACATTGCTATTTGGAGGTCCTTGGGATGGGAAGAAACTGAGAACAGAAGCAGAAGATTAGAATGACTAAAGCAACAACTGTCCTCTTTCTAGCCCGGCCACTCTCTTGCTAATGGACACAGATTTCTGTGAAGCCAAATAAAATAGAAAGTGTCATCTCACTCTGGGATCTCTGTGAGGTTCCCCTTGCCCTCCTGAACTTCATTAGGCCTCAGGCACATGGACCAGTGCCTGTTTTCACAGCTGTCCTACAGGTTAATAAGTGCTGTGACTCCAAATCTCATTAAATGCATGGATTGGATGAATGTACCAGAAATAATAAGATGCTTGAAATTTAACCAACATGACCCCCTCATCTGTCCCCAGAATAATGCACCCCAGAGAAGGGGAGCAGAACATGCCACACTCCTGGACCACAGTTATCAGCCTAAGGATAAGTTGTATGTACTGAGTACCTAGTACCTACAGCATGCTAAATAAATTGTTCATTTAATCCTCATGA
>PVLC010045133.1:0-11843 GCA_004027655.1 Graphiurus murinus | reverse complement strand
CACACACACACACACATACACACAGAAATATATTAGTCTTCCAGAATCATTACGTCCATAAAAGGCACAAAAAGTCATAGTCAATTAGTCTAGGCCTCATGAAACATGAGACTAAATTTTCCTTCTACAAATTTCACTCATTAATATCATAAAGTTCCTGATGACTTCAATCATCAATAACTTGGATAGAGTGTCTGCCCATTCCCTCCCAAGCGCTTAAGGAACTGGTACAGGCAGCCTGGTAAGTGGACCTCCGGAGAGCTCCTCAGCAAGCAGCAAAATCATCTTGTCATGGCTGTTATATCCGGGCTCTACTCATAACTCAGAATAAAACTAAAGACTTTGGAGAACATCAAGGTATTCACTTAGGAGACGGAACAGAAGTTAGGAGCGCATTCCCAATGCCAGGCTAGAGACAGAGGGACCCTCGAGGACATGCAGATCCACACAGAGAATGGGAGGGCAGAGAGGAAACTCTGAATCTGCAGAAGAGCCATCCAACCACCTGGTCACCCAGGGCACCTTCCTATCAGTTCTGAGCCTCAACTGCAATAAGAAAAAATGAGACAGGAGGGCCCAGTAGTCAGCCACTTAGTAACTATTTATGGCTGAACAAGTCACTTAAGTTCTCCAAGGTTCCTCCTTCCCATTTCCAAGGATAACACCGCCGGCCCCACTGAAAGTAATAAAGATTAAATGAAATATGCATAACATTTAGCATGTACGTGGTGCATTTAAAATGGATAAAATACTGCTTAACTTGCAGGGCTACTGCAGGAATTAAATAAGTTATAATATGTGAAAAATCACTTAGTGGGGTGTGTGCCATATAGTACCTGCTCAATAGATACCAGCTTGTTATTACAGATAAGCCCTGAGGTCCCTGCCAGCTCGAAGTCGTCTATGATTCTATTACTTTATCTCTTGTAAATGAAACACAGGTTACCTGTCTCCCAGCCCGGCACCTTGGCTAACGTGTTGATGAGAAGTTGAGTCAGCATGCACAAGCCGAGGCAGGAGCCTCAGCGAGGAGCTGCACCTTAGCTTTGTGCCTCTTGCAGCAGACGGGCTCCTGTCCCAGCCTGTGGTCCACGCCTGGAAAGCAGATGTGGTGTCAACCACCATTCACTGCAGAGAACGGCTCATACAGAGGCACACCCAGCCTAGGCTGCACCCCAGAAACCTGAGACACACTCAAGATCTGAGATGCTTTGAAGAGGAATCAGCTGACACCAAGCCCATGTCATCTCTGAGGTTGACATCTCTTGTACACGTGTGTGCATTTCATGCCAAGCTCCCTCTGAGCTTTCAGGTTTGCCATTTGAGAGAAAGGTGAAGACCATCCCATCTGTAGCACAGCTTCTCGGGAAATGGTTAATGGTAGGGAGCCATCGTGGCAAAATGCTTGCATTTCTTATCAACCATGTATTTTTTTTTTTTACCAATTCTAGCTACATGTGATTGCAACAGTGGCTGGGCAACAGTGTTAAAACAATCGCTAATGTCTACTGTAGGGTTAAGTTAACCATGTGCCAGGGACTGTACTTAGCACTTTGCAAACATAATCCCACTCCATCCCTACAACAGTTCTGAGGGTGGCTGTCAGAGGTAATGAGACTTTATGTGATGCTCAGAAATATCTCTTTCATGGGCCAATAGATCAATAAGTTGGTGGGGGGAAGAGGGGACAGAGAAAGGAAAAGAGGCCAATTCTTACAATAAAAATTACTGGCCATCCAGCAATGAGAGGCAGAAAGGTCTTTTATAATGAAAATTAGTCTCATAAAAAATTCAGCTTCCCATAGTCTCCCTTTTGGACTTCCAGAAGTCTAGTGACAAATGTATATGAAATAGTACCCCACAGTTAAGCCCCTGCATCTATCAGTAAAGCTGCATCTATCAGGAAAGCTCCTCATAATACTGCATGCTAATGTAAGGGTTGCTATAGATAAAGTGAAACTAGCTTGCCCTGTTACTGAAACCCCCAGCTTACATATGAGAAAACAGAGACAGCTAAGTTCACAGGGTATAATGACAAGATACCAATACCAACAAGCTGATGGCACTTATTCCTAATTTTAAATCACCAAGTTGCAGTTCTATTGATTATTTTCCCCATGACTGCAAGGAGGAAAAATTACAAAAGACAAAACTATTCATGTATTTAATTACCATTAATCAAACACCTACTATATACTTTGTACTCTCCTTGTAAGAGGACCACAAGCATTAACAAATGGGGGAGAAGGGGAGGTCTTGAGTAATTTAAGTTGGAGGAGAAATTCTTACAAAATAGAGGTTATATAGAACAGAATAAGGGTGCCCGTTAGTATTGTCAGGATTACGAGATTCCCTAAGGGCCTACCCTGAGCACGTGAAGGACCCTATGAAGAAAACAAAAGCATAGCATAATCATTATCTTTAAAGAAAGAATCCTAAGAAAGAGTGCATTTAATGTCATCATAGCTATGAATCATATAGGAAACTATCAGTTATCACAAAGTGGTAGATACTGCCCTGATTTACTGTGAAGGGCCAAGTATATGTGTTCCCCCATAAAGTAAATGACTTTGAGACAAATTGTGTAATGATGATAGATTCGAGAGGTCTGATAGTTCTATTCCTCTCATAGCATGAGTCTCAGAACTGTACAGACAGACAGAGATAAAATAAAACATCGAGTCCTGGGTTATGAGAAGGGTATTTTCCTGGTTTATGTGAATCAGCCCAGGTAGGCACAGTGAGTTACTAATCTTTTTGTTTTAATAAATGTGTTTACCAGCTAGGAGGAAGAGGCTTGATTCAGTGCCTCACCAAGCGCTCAATTTTCAGCAAATTAAAGTTAATAACGTTTTTCTGTGAGCCAGGATAACATCTCCTGGTGAATCACAAAGGAAACGCATGAGCTCTGTGAGAAGGAGCAAGAGGGGCTTCTGGCGCCCTGGTGTCTCTGAGTCGGGAGGAACGGAGGGTTCCGCGTATCCTCCTCCACTCCAGGGTGGACCTGGTGAGAGGGCAGGGGGCTGCTGTGCATGGGACCCACTGATCTGGAGTCTCCCCAGCTTTCACGGTGGCAAAATTGGCAGACTTTAAGCCAGCATTTATATCTGGAAAGGCATCAAGTACAAAAAGTTGAGGGAGAATTACAAGCAGAGGACAGAAATCATTACAAATGCATAAATCGTCCCCCAAACCACTCTGCCAGCACTACTGGGCATGAAATTAAGCCTTATGAAATGAGATGCCTTATTGATAAACTTTCAGTTATAAATTAGGCTAGCCAAGCTACAGTTCCTCATTCCCGCCTCCTGAAAAAATAATAATAATAATAACCAGAAATCACGACTGGATGAAGTTTTGTAGGAAACACTGGAAAGTGGTTTAAAAAATGGGGTGATTAATGTTGCACTTGATAACTGATGCTAAAACACACTGCTGCAGACCAGCGCAATACGGCATCATGTAATTATCTGTGTAATTGTTGTACAGTTCTCTGTTGTTCTGTTTAAACTGATATTATCACATTTCTCTACTCTTTTATCCAGGGGAAGCGAGGGACCTTCTCCCTTTGAGCCTCTGTGCGGTGGCTCTGTAACTCTTGCCCTTTTAATTAGTCCTCTCTTGCTGTGGCGGGTGTCAGGAATTATAGGGCAGGCTGTCCGCGGCCAGCCTGCTCACTCTCTGAAGCCAAACTCGCTGTTAATTAAAGCCCCTTACATTAGAACAGCATCTCTCCACTTCTAAAATGTTCTCTGGCCCATTCTCTTCTTTGGTATGTGCAATAACTCCATGAGAGAAACAAAGCAGGGATTGTGTGTGTATACATGAAGTACACATGTGTATACATGAAGTGCACATGTGTAT
This sequence comes from Graphiurus murinus, assembly GCA_004027655.1. Lineage (NCBI taxonomy): Eukaryota > Metazoa > Chordata > Mammalia > Rodentia > Gliridae > Graphiurus > Graphiurus murinus. The sequence continues at coordinate 7,979 of PVLC010045133.1, read as the reverse complement.
ACATGAAGTACACGTGTATACATGAAATAAAAGTGTGTATACATGAAGTACACATGTGTATACATAAATTATACATGTATACCTGAAGTACACCTGTATGCATGAAGTGCATGTGTATGCATGAAGTGCACATGTATACATGAAATGAATGTGTGTATATATGAAGTACACATGTATACATGAATTACACATGTATACATGAAGCACACGTGTGTATACATGAAGTGCACGTGTATACATGAAAAAACAAAAGGTCAGAGAAGGGCAGAGGATGTTGCTCAGTGGCACAGCTCTTGCGTAGAGTGGGTAGGTGAGGCCCTGGGGCTGATTCCCAGCACTGAGGGAGGAAAAAAAAGAGTTAAAAGCATACCAGAGGATCAGAGATGCACTCAAAGACCCAGGTCTCTGCCAGGTCAAGAGCAAGCTCAGGACTTCAAATGCTGGCCCCATTCTCTCTGTACAATATGTTGCTGGCTTCCCAAGTCAAGGCGTTTTCTCCTGGTACTCCCCACAGTTTGTAAACTCTAAGGCAGTGTCAGCCAGGAATGTCAATGAGTGAATAATGTTACTGTAATACAATAGGAAATGGAGGGGGGTATGGCAAACTGCTGGATGTTTTGGAGAATTCTGTTTTAAAACCATGTCAATTCAAAATAATTTTATATTATATTGTGGTACTGGGGATTGAACCCAGCAGCATTCTACCTCTGAGCTACACCCAGCCCTTTTATTATTATTATTTTTTTGAAACAGGGTCTTGCTAAGTTGCTGAGGCTGGTCTTGAACCTGTGATCCTGAAATTACAGGCATGTACCACCACACCCAGCAAAAGCATCCAACTCTTGATAGCAAACATTTTTACCACCCACTTCTCTGAAATAGTCTCTCTTCATAGCATCGCTGAAAAAAAGTGCATCTATTATATAATCCTGTGCATATTCAATAAAAAAGTGGATAGTTTTATTTGCACACACAGGCATTAAGCAAATAGAAAATTATCAAAGAATCGTAACAACAGTAAACTGTACATACCTAAGGGGTTTTAGAGCTAGTCCATGGAGAACTAATGATTGCAAGAAAATTTACACTATCCCAGGACCACTCTTCACCCTTTTGCCCCAGGAGTTACAAATCTAAAGGCCTTCAGAAGCCAGTCAGGGACAGCGAACATACACAACAGCCTGGAGGGGCAAGAGCTGTTGTGAGCCAGTAAATTGCAATCAGGGTTAATTAAAATACACCTACACTCACAGACAGGCAGACTCAGACAGAACTTCAGCCAAGAGCCAAAATTAGCCCACAAGCCCCTTGGTGTCTGCTGCTATCCAAGCAAGATAGCTAACTGTTCGCAAATTATCAAGTGCAATGTACTTTTACAAATCTATTCTGTGATATACAGTATGGCACATTTTACAAGTTCCCCTTTTTCAGGAAAACTTTTCATTTCAAGATGGTGTTCTATAAATACAGACTGGGAAAGAAATCCTCAGGGAAATCTAGTTCTTCCGACACTAATTAAAAGGGACACATACAGGTTATTTTTTTTCCTCTGAAATTAAATGCAACCTTTCATGCATCTCTCCAAGGTGGTTTCTTTTTACTACCTATCACATGTGGGGAAATCATATATGTAATATGCAGGCTTTTGTCTATTTTAATAAACTCTCTCCCCTACATTGGGACAAGGTACAATGGAATGAATAATGCACTAACTTCCTGTATATTTAGGATAATCTTCCTACTCCAAAACTGTCATCTATTTCATTCAAAAATTATTTACTCTTGGCAGAACATCTGTCCATTCAATTTGAAAGCATGTGATTATACCAGTGCTCAGTGTCTACTTGTAATAGTGATGGTTTGCTTCATAGCGTGCATTTTAGGTTACTAGGAGTTTTCTCCCAAAATTTAGTTGAAACCATCTTAAAGCCTATAAATGAGAGAAAATTGTTTTTCTCAGATCAATAAGAATAGATCAATATTAGAAAGTAGTAATAACTAAAGTCATTAAGAGTTCAACAACAAAAAAAATTATGCCAAATTCACTGGAGTTTTACATAGGTTTACAAGTCTTCTATATTGATAAACTCCCATAATTGTGACATGTGTAGGTTTTGATAGTGTGCCAAAATATTCTTTTTAGAAACTAATGAACAAAAGAGGAAAAAGTGAAATATGTTATGATACAGTCTGGATAGTAAAAATGCTCATCAAGTTTCACCCATCACATATAAAGAACTTCAATTCATGATTGATATCAAATTTGGGAGATTAAAGGAACGAAGGCATTTCTAAGCGTGAATCACAATCCCACCATAGCCCTCTGTCGTCTTTTTGCCTCTCCATTTTTCTTCTTTCTTCATTCCTTTTTCTTCTTCTTCTTCTTCTTCTTTTTTTTTTTTTTGTGAGATAGGACCTTGCTATGTTGTCCAGGCTGGCCTCAAACTTGCCATCCTCCTTCCTCAGTCTCCTGAGTAGCTGGAAGTTTAGGCATGCACCATGTGAAAAGCTTCCTTTTACATATCTTTTAATCCAAAAACCAGAAAAAGGCCATCATGTGGATGTCACAAGTTTAATCTACTGAATGAAACTCTTGAGTTTCAAACTGATCTAAATAGATTATAATATAGGGCCAATAAGCATATACACTGGATAAAAATAAAGGTGCTTTGCATATACATCCACTGCATAAACATAAATAATTAGACAACCCTTCGAAAGGAACTAAGGGTTACACCTTGATTCCGAGTCAATCTAAAGATGGGACACCAGGTGGAGGGAGAGGCAGGCGCCCCAGTGCCTGTGAGCTGTGTGATTCCAGAGCTCCATTTCTCCAAGTCTTAGTTTCCTTGTCTATAACATGTCCATAAAAATAACTTCTTGCTGGACATGGTGGTGCACGCTTATAATCCCAGCATTTGGGAGGCTGAGACCGGAGGATCCAGGTTCACGGCCAGCCTCAGCTACTTAGTGAGGCCCTCCGCAACTTAGTGAGACTCTGTTTCAAAATAAAGAATAAAAAATAGGGCTGGGAGTGTAGCTCAGAGGTAGAATGCCCCTGGATTAAATCCCCAGTACTGCAAAAAAACAATAAAAAAAATGACTTCTTAATAAAGTCAAAAGTTAACTTTGTGAACAAGAGATAGTATCATTGGAGGACATACTATGGCCTACTCTATCAGTAGAAATTTAATGAACGTGGAGAGCAGGCTGGAGGAAGCTAGCTAGGACCATGAAAGCTCTAAAGCAGCAGGCCTTCGATGAAGAGTTGAAAGACCAGGAGTGTCTGGCCTGCAGAGCAGCAGGGAAGAAGAGAGGAGAGTGACAAAAAAAGGAACCTCTCCAGATGACAAAAGGGCTCCCTGTGGAATCGTGAAAGACCCAGGATGCAAGCAGAATGAAGGGGATGAGGCCAGTCACCTAAGGCCATCAGCACAAACCCACTGCAGGAAGTTGTAGAAAGTTCTGCGTCACAAGGAACGCTTAAGCACAGACCAAACGAGTTGATTTCGGAAAGGTTAAAGGAGGCCTACTTCCCATCTGCAATATGGTTTTAGACTATAAACTTCCAGTGAAATCCCAAAGTACAGTCGGACCTGTTAGGTTGGTTCTTATACAGTGTTTTCCTGTACGTATTAAATATTTTCACATTGAAAGATTTCATTAAAAGCCCATATTTGTCAGTTTCCTTGAAAAATTTAGATGAGTTAAAAATGGATCCTGATATCCATACGGTGACAGTCAGCTGGACTTCAGGAGCAGCTATCCATGGGAATAGTCCTCAAACCCATCTGTCATCATGAGTCCCGGATTAAACAGCTTCTGACATTCCTTCAACCATTAAGATTCTCGTACCCACCAGGCATGATGGGACACACCTGTAATCCCAATACTTGGGAAGCTGAGACAGGAGGATCACAGGTTTGAGGACAGCCTCAGCAACTTAATGCATCCCTCAGCTACTTAGCAAGACACTATTTCAAAAAATAAAAAGGGGAGAGACTGGGGGGTATGGCTTGGAGGTAGAATGCCCCTGAGTTCAATCCAATCCCCAGTATCAAAAAAAGATTCTCTAACCCAACTGGAAAGACTTCTGGTTTTTGATACTGAAGGCCCATACAGGAATCCAACGTGACTGAGCGCAGGTCCTTGGACAAGATGCCTGGGCTCTCTGGTGCTTTTTCCTAATAGTTGAACAATGCTTTTAAAATCATCTCATAGGACTTTGGTTAAGAATATCCGTTAAGAATGGAGAGGAACCATATCTGCAAGCAAATCTGAAACACTTGAGCAGGTGAGGTGCTATCCCCTCCCCCCTCCACACACACAGGGTGGTTTATTAATTCATTTCAAAGACAGATGATACAGCTTCAATATCTTCTTAAAATAGAAACAGATGTGATAACTATTTGAAATACGTGTATTTTCAAAGAGCTTGGTTAGAATTATATAAGTCCTGATTAAAAGAATAAAAACCCAGCAGTGAATTGTAGGTATGTGCTTAACACCTTTATCCCTGAGTTGAATCAAGTTTATTAATTCAATATATTTTATATCTACTTCACCTATGCTTCACCTACAGGGCTCAACAATTCCTTTTTTATTCTTTTTATTTATTTACTTTTGTCAGACTAATCTATAGGAAAAAGGAAGGCAGACACTGTGGCAATTTCTAGAAATTTCAAATCATGAGCTTGACACAAAGAAAATAACACTACTCTTGAATGATTCAGCCTAATAGTTGTATACATTAGACACACTTGTTCATTTTAAAACTTTCCAATTCCTACCTCTGATAAGATAGGAGTTGTCAAAGAATCTTTGGAACTGGAGGTGCTATAAGCAGAAAGGGAGCTACAAAGTTAGAATGGCCAGAGGGGGAAAATGTGGAGATGGGGCAGTTGTTGCAGAGGGGAGAGCTAATGCAGTGGTTTGCAAAACGTTGTTCCTAGATCAGCAACACCAACTTTGCTATGAATTTGTTAGAAACAGGAATTCTCACCGTGTGTAACGGCACACACCTCAACACCAGTACTTGGGAGGCTGAGACAGGAGGAGCACAGGTTCAAGACCAGCCTCAGCAACTTAGTGAGACCCTGTTTTCACATAAAACAAAATAGAACTAGGGGTATAGAATGCCCCTGGGTTTAGTCCCCACTACCAAACAAATAAATTCTCTGGCCCCACCCCAAGCTTAATGAGTCAGATCTCTGAGAGGGGACTCAGCACTTTGTGGAAGCCCCCCCCCCAGGTGTTTTTTGATGTATGCTACAATTTGAGAACCATAAACTTCAGGACTGACTAAGGAAGTAGTCAGAGTAGGTAGAACAGACAACAAGAACACTGAAGGAACAGAATTCAAGGAGTTGACCAAGATATGAGGGAAATATTGGGAGAAGGCAGACAAAACCAGTGCCATTATTTCAAGATAGAGAAATGGGGAGGAATGCCAGCAAGCTAAGGAAAATCTCTGACTTCTGATAAGAAAACACCAAAGCAAAGTCCATGATTGCCAACGTACACTTCCCAAAGGAATGCATTAAAGTTCTAACATTTTGTAATGTCGTATTTTCAGACTCCTTAAATCGTTCTGATCTCAGGAGTATGACTGATATCTCACTGACATCTCAAATTATTGAGAATTTTCCCATTACTATATGATGATTGGTCATATGCTTTTCCTTTGCAGAGTTACTTTGTTGAAACCCTTTATCCATTTATCCATTGGATTGTTTACCATTCCTTGTTCTTTTGTAGCATCTTTTTATATATTCTAGTCACTACTTCATCAATTATATGTATTGTTCAAAAAAAATGTTTGTGAAGTTGCTCTCACTTTATGTGTCTTTTGAAGAACAATATATAAAATAAAGAACCTGTAAAATCAATGGTTTTCTTTGAAATATCTAATAAAATTGACAATCCTCTAATGAGAGAGAGAGAATATAGGTATGGTGGCTCATTTCCCATGTATGTAATCCCAGTACTTAGAAGGCTGAGAAAGGAGGATCACAAGTTCTAGACCAGCCTCAGCAATTTAGTGAGACTCTCAGCAGCCTAGCAAGACCTTGTTTCAAAACAAACAAACAAAATTTGAAAGGGCTGGGAGTGTAGCTTGGACGTAGAATGTAGAATGCCCTTGGTTTAATCCCAGTACAGAGCGAGAGAGGGAGAGAGGGAGAGAAGGAGAGAGGGAGAGGGAGAGAGGGAGAGGCAGAGAGGGAGAGAGAGAGACAGACAGACAGACAGACGGGAAGGAGGGAAAGTCAGAAGACAAATGATCAGATTGTAAAGTAGCTCAGGCATTTGGGATTCTGTGGTTGACTAGATACATACTCTCATTGTCTAACATGTTGCTTCTCTTCTCCAAAGAAAAAGGCACATTAGGACATTATCATTATATCAGATTTTATAATGTTGAAATTTATTTACACTTTCTCCAGCTTATCTTACCACCATTCCTCCTCCAGACCTTTCTTCTGGGGTTACCTATCTTTTCTAAGTACACTTTCTGGAAGTTTCCTCAGTGCAGGTCTATTTACCCAGAACTGTGTTTATTTTGTTCTTATCATAAAAAGCAAGGGATTCTAGTTTCACAGTCATCTTCCCTGGGAATCGTGAGGATGTTCGTCAGGCCTAGCGGCTCCCACTGCTGTTTGTGAACAGGCTGCGGGGTTATTTGTGGTTCCTTTGCCGGTCATCTGTCTTTGCTCTCTGGATACCTCTAAGACCTTCTCTTTATGTTTTATATTTCCATTTCATTACAAGGCGTCAAAGTGTCGATTCTTTTTTTAATTTATCTTGTATGTACTTTCTATATCTGTAAATTAGCACCGTTTGTTAACTTTAGAAAGTTCCCAGCCATTATCTCTTCAAATATTGTGTCTCTTCCATTTGCTCTTTATCTGGGACTCTGATTAAACACAGAAAAAAACTTTCCAGCTTATCCTGTCTCTGAACTTCTCTCTCCTATTGTCCATCTCCTTGTCTCTCCATGCTAAACTTGGGGGGAATGCCTTGTCTGTCTTCCTCCAACTTCAGCGGTGTCTACGATGCTGATGCTATTTTATCCATCCCTTGAGTTGTTTACCGGTACTTTTTTTCTTTTGAAAAGCTCTTTGTAAAAACCACCCCACTCATTTCTTAAGGTCCACTGTGCATGCTCATATTTTAAATGGTTGTCTTTTGTTCCTTTAAATGTTCATACACAGTTATTTTACATTCTATACCTGATTATTCCAGTACCTGAAAATCCCAGGGGTTTAAAGTCTGTGTTCTGCTTTGTTTTCCTACTGATATGTCTGACAAATAATAGCTTGTTTTCTTGTGTGTTTTTTGTCATCTTTGTGGGATTTTCTTCTCTCTCTCTCTCTCTCTCTCTCTCTCTCTCTCTCTCTCGATATATATATATATATATATTATTTTTTTTTTAAATATTTACCTGCAATATTCCTTGAGACCTGAACAGTCTGTTTTTCTCCAGAGAAAAGTTGTAATTGCTTTTGCTGGAAGTCAAAGAAAGCTACCAGAGCCCAGGATCAGGTCCTGGTTTGACACAGGGCTTGGTCTCATCTCCATTTTTTCTGGCTACCAACTGGCTCTTCCACACTGGTTCTCAGATGCACAGTTCTACAGGCATTTGCAGTCAGGACAACATTGGCATTTCTCACTTGCTCCTTGCTTAGCCCATCCCACTGGAGTCTCAGCCCCAAATCTGCTGTTGTTCTCTTTCCGGGTGATATACATGGAAGGGTGAAAGTTTCCATTACTCACTCCATGCCTAGCAATGCATTAAAACCTATGTCTAGGCACTTTGTAGTGCATGGCCCTTGGAGGTAGACTGTCAAATCAAAGGATAAAATAGTTATTTATAAATTTTTAGGAGTCCAGGTTGTGACATTTCCAACATGCGAGGTTGATGGTATGTTGGAAATGTCACCCAAATTTGCTACTCTATTATTGTGATATAAAGAGAAAAA
>PVLC010045132.1:0-11904 GCA_004027655.1 Graphiurus murinus | reverse complement strand
GTGCCCCCGGAACACGGGCAGCGCCTGGAGCGCCTGGCCAGGGAGCTGTTCCCGGGCAGCTCGCGGGCCTGCGAGGCCTTCCTGAGGCACAAGGTGGCTCTCATCTCGCCCACGGTGCTCAAGGAGAATGGCATCCCGTTCAACCGCGTGACTCAGGAGGCCGGCGAGTTCATGGTGACCTTTCCCTTTGGCTACCACGCAGGCTTCAACCACGGCTTCAACTGCGCAGAGGGCATCAACTTCGCCACCCCGCGCTGGATCGATTATGGCAAAGTGGCCTCTCAGTGCAGCTGCGGGGAGGCCAGGGTGAGCTTCTCCATGGACGCCTTCGTGCGCATCCTGCAGCCTGAGCGCTACGCGCTGTGGAAAGGTAGGCGAGATCGCGTGGTTGTGGACCACACCGAGCCCACCTGGACAGAAATACCAGCTTATGGGAGAACTGCGCGGCGCCTAGATTTTCCTGTATCCACACACCGCAGGGGACGCCGATACTTCTGCGTGTCTCGTGCACCCTGGAACCCTGCATCCCAAAGTGCTGTGGTCCAGCACAGGGCTGCAGGTGCTGGCCGCTTCCCAGAGCCTGGCTGGATCCGGTCGCTGACTCCTGTTCTGTCCACCCCAGGGGTCCAACCTTCAACTGGCAGATGTGGGAGTGCCGGCGGGTGCCGTCGTGGCTGTGGCCGTAGCCGTGGTCAATGTAGTCTTGGAGAACTGGACCTCAAGGTTACAGCTGTACAGCCTCCCACCAAGAGAGGCCTTTTGACTCCCACTGCCCTGGCATCTCCCAAGCCAGAGCCTCAGCGCCTGCCTCTGGATGGGGCTTTGATGGATAAGCCTGCATCTGTGAACCCTGGACCCTGTTTTCCTGTGGAAGCGTCGGGATGCTGCTGTGCCCCTGACCTTCAACCCTTGGGGCCTCCACTGGATCCCGACAAGCCAATGCACCCTGGCCCATGCTTGATGTCCCTGGATGGCATTATGACGACTATCCCTGAATTCCCCCTACTGACTACTCCCAACATCATGGTGCCTTTGAGCAGATTCTTTAAGAATGTCACTGGGGACTGCAGGACCCCTGCTGAGGTTGTATGGTTGGACCACTCCTATGCCTTGAAGATTGTGCAATCAACCAAGGCCACCCAAATCTCCTTGCCACTGACTGATGTCATAGGACTATTGCTAGATGTAGCAGCTGCACTTTGAGTTCAAGGCATGTTTACCAAGAACCAGTGCTCTTACTCCTCTGAACCCATGGCTGTCGAATATGTTGCCAAATGTGTCCGTGACTTTATCTTCAACCCCAGGGTTATAGTCTGAATATGGATTATATTCAACTCATGCAGGAATCAAATTCCTCAAATCTTTTGGTAAAGGCATTAAAAGGATGGATACCAGCTGGGCGTGGTGGGGCACAACTGTAATCCCAGTACTTGGAAGGCAGAGACTAGAGAATCACAGTTTGGAGGACAGCCTCAGCAACTCAGTGAGACTCTGATTAACCTAGTGAGACCCTGTTTCAAAACAAATAATAAAAAGGGCTGGGGGTGTAGCTCTGAGGTAGAATGTTCCTGGGTTCAATCCCCAGTACTCACCCCCCCACACACACAAATAAATAATAAAAGTAAAAATAATGCATATTTAATCTGACTATGGTGATTAAGGGTGGGGCATTTGGGAAGTGTTTAGCTTAAATCAAGTCATTAGGGTACAGCCCACATGATTGAATCCTAGTGACATTATAAAGAGAGGGAGAGTCCGTTGTGGGGGCACACACTTGTAATCCCAGTACTTGGGAGGCTGAGACAGGAGAGTTACAGGTGGTCAACCAGCCTCAGCTACTTAGTGAGGCCTTTCGCAACTTAGTGAGACCTTGTTTCAAAATAAAGAGTAAAAAACAGGGCTGGGGGTATAGCTCAGAGGTAGAATGCCCCTGAGTTCAATCCTCAGTACCACAAAGATAAATAATAAATAAATAAATAAATAAATAAATAAATAAATAAATAAATAAATAAATAGAGGGAGAGAGACCAGATTCACAGAAATGTTGGTACACTCCTCCCTGATGTGATGTACCCAGTGACACCCTCACAGGAGACTGCATCATGCTGTTTGTACTTCCAGCCTCCAAAACCTCGAGTCAAAAGAAAGCTCTTTTCTTTACAAAGTAGGCTGCCTCAGGTATTTGATTAGAGTAATGAAAAGTTTACTAACACACCCAAGAACCATGGAAGGTCTCAACCGTCTGGCCTGGGCCTGTTCCCCAAAGAGACCCTTTACCCCAAGAACTGACACGTGGAGGGCGCCTGGTGCTTTCCATAGTTATGACAGCCAGGCCTTCCAGTAACCACTGAAGTAGACTTCCCCACCCCTCGGGCTTCCAAGGGAGGCTGTAGAACATCTCAGGGACTCTTAGCACATTCCTCAGCATGGAACTGACTGGGGTTCCCATCATGTTCCCCTGCCACGGACACCACCGCTTGTCTCCTCTGTCACCCTCAGGCTACCTGCCCTGAGGTGTATGCCTCTAGCCCCACAGTCACCTGGACCAACATTGCATGGTGCTGAGAATGAGTGAGCTTGCTTTATCCCAGGATGCATCTGGGCCTCTGAGACACTGATCCTGGCTTCCACCGGAGCTTCCACAGCCCAGTGAGGCCAGGAGTTTCTTGCTGCCTCATAGGTGTGTCGTGCTATGGCTTCCATGCCAACACCAACCGCTGCCCATGCAGAAACTAGGCTTTTGAAAAACTGAGTCTGAAAGGGAGTACTGACCTCAGGGGTGTTTTGTAACTTTATTGACATTTAATTTGTTTTTCCTAATGTGTATCTGCAAAACAAAGGAAAAAACTTATTCAAATATATTTTTAATATTAGAATTGTATAAAATAGATATACCTAGTACAAAGTATTTCAAGAAGATTAAAAAATAAATAAATGGGCAAAGCCATACAAAGGAAAGTTCAAGCAAACACACAAACAAAACCCACAGGAGTGTGGCCCTCAATATCAGACAAGACTAAAGCTACATAGAAGATACTTTTCTCTTTCTCTCTCTCTCTCTCTCTCTCTCTCTCTCTCTCTCTCTCTCTCTCTCCCCCCTTCCACTCTCCCTCTCCCTCTCCCTCTCTTGAATGTAATTGCTAGGCATGGTGGCACATGCCTATAACCCTAGTACTTAGGAGGCTGAGACAGGATCATCACAGGTTCCAGGCCAGCCTTAGCATCTTAGTGAGACCCTCAGCAACTTGTTTCAAAATAAAAAATTGAAAGGGCTAGGAGTGTAGCTCAGAGTAGAATGCCCTAGGCATTCTACTCTGATATATATATATATCTTTAATCAGCAGTACAAAAAAATGTAAATGTTAAAACATATTAGCTGTATAAATTGATGGGTTTCACTGTGACATTTCTATTCATTCATTTTCATGCTTTGGTCATATCCAGTCTCTAGAAGGGCTTTTTATAATATTGAAGGCTATATTGTACAATAAAAACATAGAAGTTATGACTACCATGCAACTTTTTTCATTTAAAAATATTTTTATTGAGGTAAAGTATATATACATATATATAAGCATATATATGTGTATATATAGCAATTTACTCTCAAGTATTTTAAGTGTATAGTTCAGTGGCTGTAATGACATTCTCATTATTATACAACCATCACCACCATCCATCCAGGACTTTTTCACTACCGCACAGTGGTACTCTACTCATTAACAATGATTTCCTGCTACACTCTGCCTCCATTGCTATTATGCATTATTCTACTTTATATATCTATTAATTTAATTGTCATAACACAGCATGCAAGTGAAATGATACAGTATTTGATCTTTTGTGTCTGGTTTGTTTCCCTTAAAATAATGTGTCAAGGTTCATCCATGTCCTAGCATATATTGGAATTTCTTTCTTTTTAATTCTAAATAATGTTACATTCTATGGACCTACTACTTTTTGTTTATCCATTAGCCCATTAATGGGCATCTGGGCTTTCCCCATCTTTTGACTACTGTGAATAATGCTTTTTGAGCAGTGAGATTCATAAATATCATATAAGGTTCCTAAAAATAATTTTTAATCACCTTTTAGGTGAGGCTCCATATCTTCATTAAAAATCATCTATATCTCTTTATATATATGCCTTAACCATAAATGATTAAATAACTATACTACATTAATTTAATGTAATTATTTTAATTTAAAAATTATAATTAAAATTTTATATTAAAAATTAGCTGTGGCAATCCCCATGAACATGAAACTACTGAAAGCTATTTTCCGCTTTATTTTTCTTTCCTCCCTCCCCTTTATTTTTTTATGAAAATAATTTTATCATTTATTTATTTATTTTGCTTCTCTTTCCCCTTTGACAATTCTATGCATATCAAAACCTGTAAACATTTCAAAAGATTCATGGATTCCTTCTATTTTATCCTAAGTTCCACTAGTAGGATTCTAATTTCGTTCCGCATTCCTTTATCATGAGTGTCTGAGGCTCTGAAGCAGTATACTAGTTCTCCCTTAATCTCTAAAGCTTGGCTAGAGGAGGGGGGCTTCATGTCTTATTCTCACTGGTGGTCTTTCTGGGCGTCCAGTGGTTTTGTGGGAAGCTGCTGGGCATGGCAGACAGGTGTTTGGGTAGGACCGGGAAGTTCTTCCCAATCTTCCTACACTCAAGCAAATAGAATACCTTTGCAGGGTTCAGGGTGGGCAGCACAGGGCTCCCCTGCTTCTGTAGGAGTGAGTCTGGCTGGGCAGGGAGTTCTGCTTCTAGTTTGCTTCCTTCTCCCTGGCTTCTGCTGTCAGAAGCCACCTTGGTCCTGACTGCATCCATGGGGGTAGGAGGAATGCCTGCTGGGGGGAATCGTGAGACAGGTGTGTCCCAGGGATGAGCACGGAGGCAGCGTGTGGTCAGTGGATCGTCCCCAGAGTTTCCCACACTGGGCTTGTGTCTCCAGGCTTGTTTAGAAAAGGGTGGGCTTGGCCCGTGTGGTCCAGAGGCTAGCCCATCATAGAAGTACAGGAGAGAGTTCTGGAGAAAATAGAAGTACCATTGTTTTTCTCTTTTCCCGTTCAGAACATGCTCCCCCGGGGTACAGGTGGCCAAATGGGAACACCAGATCAGAGAGAGCTTCGCAGAGCCGGATGCAGTTTCCAGGCCCAAGTGAGAAAAAGGGAAGGGCCAGAGCAGTGTTTTGCCCTTGCTGGGACCAGAGAGGGCCATAGACCTAAAATGGAGCTCAGCAATTCTGTTCTCCAGGGATAGGAAGAAAGCTCCCTTGTGTCTGGGGCATAGAGAGGAAGAGAGGCAGGGGCAGAGCCTGTGAGCCTGGTACGTCATGCCAAGTGCTTGAATATTCTTCACCTTGAAATTAGAAGGCAATGGAAGTTTAACACAGCAATTGACATGTGATTTACAGATTTAAATGATCAGCTTAGTTGTGTGGAAACTCTGGGGGCAGGAACAGCAGCAGCTAGAACATGGTAATATAAATGAGAGTCATGATCATGTAGACTAAATCATTAGTATTGAAAATGCTCTTAAGTGGAAAACTTCAGAATGTATTTTTAATTTTTTTTTAAATGTACTTTTAAGCTGGGCACGGTGGCATGCGCTTGTAATCCCAGTACTTGGGAGGCTGAGACAGAAGGATAACAGGTTCCCGGCCAGACTCAGCTACTTAGTGAGGCCCTCCACAACTTAGTGAGACCATGTTTCACAATAAAGAATAAAAAATAGGACTGGGGGCATAGCTCAGAGGTAGAATGCCCCTGGGTTCAAGCTCCAGTACCGCACACACCTGTAATCCCAGTACTTGAGAGGCTGAGACAGGAGGATCACAGGTTTGAGGACAGCCTTAGCAAGGAGTGAGACTCTCATCTTACTAGTGAGACCTTGTTTCTAATTAAGAAATAAAATTGGGCTAAGGATGTAGCTCAAAGGTAGAATGCCTCTGGATTCAATCCCCAATCCCCAGTACCACACACACATAAACACACAATTTATTGAGCCAGGCATGGTGGTGCATGCTTCTTCTTCTTCTTCTTCTTCTTTTTTTTTTTTTCGGTACTGGGAATTGAACTCAGGGGCATTCTACCACTGAGCTATACCCCCAGCCCTATTTTTTATTCTTTATTTTGAAACAGGGTCTCGCTAAGTTGTGGAGGGCCTCACTAGGTAGCTGAGGCTGGCTGTGAACCCGGATCCTCCGGTTTCAGCCTCCCAAATGCTGGGATTACAAATGTGCACCACCACGCCCGGCTTGGTGCATGCCTTTAATCCCAGTACTTTGGACGCTGAGATAGGAGGATAGCAGGTTCAAGCCCAACCTTGGCAAGTTAACAAGACTCTCAGTAACCTAACAAAATCCTGTTTCTAAATAAGAAATAAAATAATTCTGGGGGTGTAGCTTGGAGGCAGAATGCCTCTGGGTTCAACCCCCAGTACAAAAAAGCAAAAACAGAAACAAAACAACAAAAAAACCTTTATTGGTGCATTATAGTCTCACTTCATAATGTAAATCATGTTGACAGTGACATACTTGCACACAGCACTTGGTGGCCCCCCACTTGGCTCCCTCCCCATCCCTTCTTTCCCCTCACAGGGTGCTGAGATTGACATTGGTATTTTCACATATGTACACAGAGCTGGTAGTAGTAATTCCTTCATTGATCCTCACTTTTCCCCCTCTCCTTCCCCTAGATCACCTCCCTGGCTCCACTGGCTGTGACATCTGTCACCCTTTGATTGCCAGGGTTGATTCCACTGATCTGGCTAGCTAGGTGAGTGTCTCCTTCCTCCCTCACTGCTCCATGTGCGTCCCTCCCCAAGCTGTATGCTTGGTCAAAGAGGACAACCTTCCCAAAATAGAGGAGGACCAGTCTTTGGTCAAGAATATACGAGTATCTGCAGTACCCTGCTAGAACCTCCATACAAGCTCTCCAGGCAAGAATGTATTTTTGATAGGAAAAATGGTACTTTTTCTACAGAGGGAAATATTTCACAAAAGCAAGTCACCCCTCTACTCAGTAATACCTGGTCCTCTCAGTCCCCTGAATCTTGGTAAGGCTCTGGAATTTGAAGCACCAGGTAAAACTGAAGACAAAAATAAAGAAAAGTTGGTGTATGTCTGAAGTTCTTCATTCCTATCCCACCCAGTTAGGCAACTGTCTTTTCTAACACGAGATGGAAGTTTATTGTGTGGAGAAGGAAGCTGAAAGGCTGAGCTCAGGGACTCCAGCAGAGAGGAGGATGGGAGGGAGACACCAGGTCCTAAGGGAGAATAAGCCCATATGGAGCTGGTGGAGACACAAATGGAAGCATCCTGCTTTGGCTTGGAAGTAGATCTTGCATGAGAAGCGGATGAGCTTTTCTGATGAAACCTTGAGGCTTTTGTCCTTCTGATAAATCTTACCGCCCTGGTGTGCTAGAGGACAGCCCTCAGCTGTCAGCTCCTTTGGCTGTGGAGAGCTGCGTCACCCAAGCCCCCATCCAAAGACTGCTCAAGGCTGGGTGTAAAAGTTTGGCCATCTCTGCTGCACTCGGGACATCTTAGAGCCAGTTCAGCTCCTGAACTCCCTGTAGGATTGGCTGAGACTGTCTTTGAGCCTAAACCCCAGCTCCACTTTTCCCTCTACTCAGACCTACTTCTATCCCCTCTTTCCCAGAGGGCACTTCTAAGTGAACAGTGAGTGCTGACTTCTTGGAGTCGGCTGCCAGGGGGCCCAGCTTGCAGCACTACTTAGTCTCCATTGTGTGGTGAAGCATGGTTTCCTTGATCTGGTACCTTTGCTGACCTTATAACCTTTATTTGCATGGTTGTTTAGAAATTCAAGGAGATAGAAATAGCCAGATGATAGTCTCAGCTTCCAATTCATGGAATGAGTATTATAATTCCTGGTGAAACATATCCCTTTGTGCACTAGAAGCAAGCATTGGGTCTTTGGCATGATAGATAGCTCCAAGATGTAAGATTTAGTGGAACCATGTATTCTTGCTCTGAGAGGAAGGGTACCATGTTTGAAGCAATTGGCACTCACATATAGTGTTTATGGGAATGTAAAATCATAAAACTGCATTTGAAAAACTGTTTATCAAGCTGGGCGTGGTGGCACACACTTGTAATCCCAGCATTCGGGAGGCTGAGACCGGAGGATCCGGGTTCACGGACAGCCTCAGGATCTGGGTTCGTGGTCAGCCTCAGCTACCTAGTGAGGCACTCCGAAACTTAGTGAGACTCGGTTTCAAAATAAAGAATAAAAAATAGGGCTGGGGGTGTAGCTCAGAGATAGAATGCCCCTGAGTTCAATCCCCAGTACTGCAAAACAAAACAAAAACCTGTTTATCAATGTATTATACACCTAAGCACACATCTAACCCTAGAAATTGTACTCCTAGATATTTACCCAATTCATAATAATCAAGAACTGTGAATAGCTGAACGTAGTGGTATTTGGGAGGCTGAGACAGGAGGATTGCAGGTTCAAAACCAGTTTCAGCAATTTAGCAAGATTCTCAGAAACCTAGTGAACTCCTGTTTCAAAACAAAAGAAAAAAGCCGGGTGTGGTGGCGCACGCTTGTAATCCTAGTACTTGAGAGGCTGAGACTGGAGGATACTTGTTTGAAGCCAGCCTCAGCTACTTAGTGAGGCCCTCTGCAACTTAGTGAGACCTTGTTTCAAAATAAAGAATAAAAAATAGGGCTGGGATGTAGCTCAGAGGTAAAATGCCCCTGGGTTCAATCCCCAGTACCGCAAAATAAATAAATAAAATAAAAAGGGCTGGGGGTGTAGCTTGGAGGTAGAGCACCTTTGGGTTCAATCCCTAGTAACACACACACACACACACACACACACACACACACACACACACGAACTACAAACAATTCAAATGTTCAGGTATCTTTTAACAGATGAGGGTGGAAACTGTAGTTTATTAAAATATTATTCATCAGTCTGTGGAGGTTCCCGAACTTATTTGGTTTACTGCCCCTTTTTCATAAAAAAAAAAAAAGTTAGTCATCTCCAAACCTCGCCCCCCTACACACTAGAAATCTACCTTTTCAAAAATGAATAAACAAGCTGGGTGTGGTGGCGCACACTTGTAATCCCAGTACTTGGGAGGCTGAGACCGGAGGCCAGATTTGAGGCCAGCCTCAGTTACTTAGTGAGGCCCTCTGCAACTTAGTGAGACCTTGTTTCAAAATAAAGTATAAAAAATAGGGCTGGGGGTGTAGCTCCGAGGTAGAATGCTCCTGGGTTCAATCCCCAGTACCGCAAAAAAAAAAAAATAATAATAATAAAAATAAAAAAAAGAATTAGATCATAGATAAAAAAATGCAAAGAAATGAAGGAATTCTCAGTCTCTGTTAAGACAATAGACTGGCTCGCACTCTTATTTTAAATGTTAGAAACTGGATTTCTGTTGTCTTTCTTCAGTAATATCACAATATCATCCTATGCAGATAGATGCTGTGGGAAGTATTTGGTAAAAAAAAAAAAAAAATCCTGAGCCGGGTGTGGTGGCGCACGCTTGTAATCCCAGCATTCGGGAGGCTGAGACCGGAGGATCCGAGTTTGTGGCCAGCCTCAGCTACCTAACTAGGCAATCCACAACTTAGTGAGACTCGGTTTCAAAATAAAGAATAAAAAATAGGGCTGGGGGTGGAGCTCGGAGGTAGAATGCCCCTGAGTTCAATCCCTAGTACTGCAAAAAAAAAAAAAAAAAAAAAAAATCCTGGTGTGTGAGAGATAAGGAACATAAGCATGCAATTCATTTTCAGAAAACATGGCTTGTATTGCACTTCTGTTTTTGCTTTGCTACTTTCATAATTTTTTCATTGTTTGTTCTGTAAGTGCAAAGAATAGTACAGCTAAGCCAGGAGTAGTGGTACACACTTATAATCCCAGTACTTGGGAGGCTGAGACAGGAGAACCTGGGTTTTTGGCCAGCCTTAGCTACTTAGTGAGGCCCTCTACAACTTAGTGAGACCCTGCCTGTTTCAAAATAAGGAATAAAAAATAGGACTGGGGGTGTAGCCGGGAGGTAGAATGCCCCTGGGTTCAATCCCCAGTACCACACACACACACAAAAGTTGTACAGCTAAACTAATTTCTAAATTCATCTCGGGACAGTCAGGTAGTTGGGGATGGTTGCTTGTGGAGGGGATTCTCGAAGCAGTGGATTCAGAATTGTATCTTGATATTGGCAAACTCAATTTGGACCACTGTTCTTGGTAAAAGATGCCTGTAACTACCTGTTTGTTCAGATCTGATAAATTTTATTATAATCTATTTTGGAAAACCAAGGGACATTGGTAATAAAACTTATATAAAGGCAAGTATATAACTTAAAGTATATAGCAGGATTTGTGAAAGTTATATGCCCATAATCTAAAGAGTTAACAATCTATAAACCAGAGAGTTAAGGGTAAAAGAATCCAGACCCTCCCTAAATGTTCTCTTACAAGATAACACTGAGTCAACTCCGGGTAAAGCTGTTCTCAAAAAATGTAACTCACCCCCCTAGAACTATTCCTTATCAGTTCTAGTAAATGTACCTGTATTTGCCCAGAATCTGACAGACATGATGTATTAACAATCCTTAAGTGAACTTCTGTGCCATCCTCTGATCTTACATGTTGTTGTGTAACTAATGGTCTCATATATTGTATAACTAACAATCTAAAATTAGCACATATATAAGTACTGTTAGTAGCTCTACCCCATAAAAACCGGCTTCTCCCCTGGCTGGGCATTCAGTTCTCTGCTCTTGCATGAGTTAAGGGAACTGGATCCCAGCATGCTGGTTTATGAATAAACTTCTTGCCTTTGCATCAAGATGGTGGCTTTGTGACTGATTGGGGTCGCGTCGTCCCCGAGACTTGAGTAAGGGGCTTTTCAGTCATCTCAGTCCCTTCAATACTACACCATTTTAAACAAGGGACATGGATTTTGATATCCTCAGGGGTGTCCTACAACCAATCTCCCTTTGGATTGCAATACAGTACTATTTTGTTATATTTATTTATTTATTTATTTATTTATTTATTTATTGCTGTGCTGGAGATTAAACCCAGGGGCATTCTAACTCTGAGCTACACCCCCAGTCCTATTTTTTATTCTTTATTTTGAAACAGGGTCTCACTAAGTTGTGGAGGGCCTCACTAGGTAGCTGAGGCTGGCCACAAACCCGGATCCTCCTGTCTCAGCCTCCTAAATGCTGGGATTACAAGCATGCACCACCATGCCCAATTTCATTATTTATTTTGTTTTGTTTTGTTTTACTTGTTTTCTTTGAGAGTTGGTCTTTGGGAACTGCTTCATGTGCCCCTTTGACTGAGGACCACAATCTTTGTTTTTGTTTGTTTGTATTTAGTGCAGCCTTATTTTCAGCACTACAGGATGCTCCAGGCTCATTTTATACATTTCCTTGTCAAGTTCTGAAATCATTTTTTCACCAATATTACTACTACTTTATTTCTCTTTAAAAGAATCAGATTTCAGTTTTATTAATTATTTCTATTTTTGTATTTACTTTCTTCTTTTGTTTATTTATCATTTTATCATTTTTATCTCATTTTCCTTTGCATTGTTCTTGTTTGTTTTAGGTACTACAGATTGAACCAGGAACATTCTAATTCTGAGCTACACCCCCAGCCCTTTTTATTTTTATTTATTTCTTTGTGATGCTGAGGATTCAACCAGGCACATTCTACCTCTGAGCTATACCCTCAACCCTTTTTTTTTTTTTTTTTTTTTTTTTTTTTTTTTTTTTTTTTTTTTTTTTTTTTTTTTTTTTTTTTTTTTTTTTTTTTTTTTTTTTTTTTTTTTTTTTTTTTTTTTTTTTTTTTTTTTTTTTTTTTTTTTTTTTTTTTTTTTTTTTTTTTTTTTTTTTTT
>PVLC010045131.1:0-11923 GCA_004027655.1 Graphiurus murinus | reverse complement strand
CAGACTCCAAATCATGCAGTCTTTGAATGCAGACTTGCACCAGCAGCTCTTCAGGAGGGCTTAGGCCCTATACCTCAGACTGGGTCTATATTATTGCACCCTCTAGTCCTGAGAATTCCAGCTTTTTGGTCTGAGTTTCTACTGGATACCACAGGTATCCATTCTGCAGAAGGTCACTGAGGGACTATCCAACTTCAGAGCATGCAAGCCAAATTAATAAATCCCCTCTCATAATGATGTATACATTCTATTGGTTCTATACCTCTGGGAAACCCTAAGCAATACATAATCTAAACTGGCTAATATTCTAAAGCAGATGTCAACAAGTTGTTCAGGAGATGCTAAAGTATGTTATGGTTAGAGAAGAGAAACAAGTTCTGGTGTTCTGTTACAGAGTAGGATAACTAAAGTTAATAATGTATGGTATATTTCCAAAAAGCATACAGGAAATATTTGGTTGTTTTTATCACAATAAAATAGTGAATGTTTGAGATGATAGATATATTTACACATATGTGAAAATATACAAAATATTCTTGAACTTAGTATTCCATAAATACATACACTTTTGTGTCAATTAAAAAATAAAACTCTCATTTCTGATTTCATCTCTTTGCTATATAAATTCAGTTTCTCCAGTCTTTACTCTGCCTAAGGCACCACCTTCAGATAATAAACTAATTATGATATGTAACTTTGCATTTCTTCTCTTAGCAAAGGTACTGAACTGCTTAGTCACCTTTGCTTCACTGAAATTTCTATATTAATATGTTAGAGCACCACAATCCTCATTATCTAGTACATTTATTCTAAATGTGGGGGTACACGTAATTGAAATAGTAAGATCAGGGGTTACAAAAGCTGAAACAAAGGAGTAACACTCCGATTCCTGAATGATTCATAATATCTGCCTAAAGAGAACAGTACTCATTTATCTCATTAAAATCTTTCAAAAGAAGACTGAATACAGCATCTTTAGCTTAGTTACAGGTAGAAAAGCTTTAGGATGATAGACTTCCAGGGAACTATCAAAATATCTTTGTCAAATTAGCATGAAATTTTAAATGTGCAATTGAGACTTCTATAAAAACCACTTGACTCTAAATTTTAACATTTATGACAGTAAACACAGAACAATAAAAACAAAAATATTATCACAATTGCTGTTCTCAATTACGTGCCCTAACTCTTAAATAGAAAATATTTTTTGTGTTAATAGAAAGTTCTAAATGTGAAATCCTTTATTGTCTTGGCTTTGAATTTCCACATAAATGGTCCATTTTAAAACTGTTATTAAAAAATCACTTGGTTATTAATTCATAACTAATAAGATTGCCTTCTATGTTCTTCTGATTTCCACAGTGATCAAAAATGAACCTCTATCTTTAAATTTCAGGACCATTGATCTAAGATATGATATTAGTTGAATATTACAGGAAAGTATGCCTTGAAAACTGATGATATGATAATGGTGAACTACTTAATATATGTCTGTAAATAGTTGCTGAATATAATGTAATTAGTATAAGAATATTTTAGATTTAGAATGTAACTCAAATGCATACCCTACAACTGTGGGAAAGCTGAAGATTATTTTTGAGATTTAGTTTCATTATCCTTAAAACAGCCTTATCTTTACTGTGGTAAAATCTTCTAATAGGCATTCAATGAAAACTGAGTTAAAGGTGTCTTGGTTAACATAGGTTCTCATTAAAATCATTGGTTGCCATTTCAATGTGAATGAAAATAAAAGAGTCATCTTGATCTCTTTATGTCTACAATTAAGTTTTGTAACATGAAAAGAATTTTGTTACTCAACTCTGATTTACTTCCTGTTTTGGGTTCACTCTATTCAGTATGAAGTAAATAATTTCTAAAGAAACATTTCTGAAATTGCAAGAAATAGCATTGTGAGTTTCTTGTGGATACAGTTCATTTAAGTAACCAATTATTATCTTGCCATTCACACTCTAAACTTACTGGTATCTAGTCATTCTTTTGAACTCTCAATCACCAGACCAAGAATGTTTTCTTTATCATACATCTCAAAGGAACATTTCAAAATCTTCAACTCCTTGACTTCTCAGCAGTATAGAATAGAGATAACCGTTCTTACCTTCTTTTTATTTTTTTTTATTTTTATTTATTTTTATTTATTTTTATTTTTTTTTTCTTTTTAAATTTTTGTTACTATAGTAAAAATAAGGCAGCTGTTTAAGCATATATTATGGTTCAAAGTAAAATGTCCCTGGGACCCATGCTCTGAATGCAGCCAAACTCAGAGCTGGATTGCTGGGGGTATGGCCTTTGGCACTCTATGTCCTTCACACCTTCCCCTTACTTTCTCTTTGCTTCCTTCCATCATATCCTAAGGATCCGTAGCCCCAGCTCCTGTTTTATGCTTGCCAGCATAAAACAGACCATGGACCATGGGCCATGTATACATGGACTGAAGTCTTCAGAAGCGAAAGTAAATCAATCTTTCTTCCTTAAGTTTTGTGTCAGGCACTGTATCACAGAACTGAGAATGTTGACTGAAACAGTATAAGATACAGTATTAAGCATAGACCCAATGTGATGCAACTAGGTTTTTTTATCTTGCTAAACTGAAATTTATAATCATTATTTAGCAACTCCCCATTTCCTTGTCCTTTCTCGCTCCTGCAATCATGATTCTACTCTCTGCATTTATGAGTTTGACTATTTTATATACCTCATATAAGTGAAATTATAGAGTATTTGTAATAGGTAACAAACCTGTAACAGGTTTGTTTTATTTAACACAAATGTTCAAGTTTTACCCACACTTTTGCATATGCAATATTTCCTTTTTTATTGGTGGATAATAATTATGTAGAATAGTGGGCTTCATTGTAATACAATTTGATAAGTCCACTCCCCAAATCTCTCCTTACCCTCCCTTCTTGCTTCCTTCTGACTTGCTTCCTCTACTGTAATAGTCTAAAAATATGAATAATTTACATATTTGTGTGCCATTCTTGGACAGGGGATATGCTAATCTTCTCTGTATTGTTCCAGTCTTAATACATATACTATTGAAATGAGCTCTATGCCTTTATTTTTAATGTCAAATAATATTTCTTTGTATTTCTATGTGACATTTTCTTTGCCCATTCATCCACGAATTGACTTTTAAGTTTTATCTACATCTGAGAAACTATGTATAGTGCTTCAATCAATATGAGAGTGTAAATTTATCTTTGAGATCCTTATTTTTATTATTTTAGAAAGTTATTCAGTAGTGGTATTTCTGGGTCATGTGATCATATGTAGCTCCATTTTTAATATTTTGAAGAACCTACATACTATTTTTCATAGAAGCTCACAATTTTACAAAATTTCCACAAACTGTGTATAATGGTTCTAATTTATCTACATTCTGACCAATATTTGTTGCCTTTTATTATAATTGTAGTCATTCTGAAAGGTATAGCATGGTACCTCCTTGTGAAACTGATTTGCATTTCTCTGATGATTAGAAATATTGAGCCTCTTTTCATACATCTGTTGGAAAACATATGTATTAAATTCAAATGGTCAGTCTTGGAAATGATTTCCTAGATATGGTGCTAAAAGGATAATACGAAAGAGCAAAAATAGAAAATTGGAACAATTTCAAACTAAAGCATTGTTACAGAAATAGAAACAACAGAGTGAGATAGGAGAAAGTATTTTCAACTTACAGATAGGAAAAATTATTTTCAAATTTAAATATTTGCAAGGGATTAAAGTCCAAAATATATAAGGAACTCTTCAAACTCAAGAGTAAAAAATTAATAATCCAATGAAATTAAATTATTGCCTTAATCTTACAACATTTTCCTCATGATCCCTAAAATTAACACTTTCCTGATACCTTTCAGTACTCTAGCAATATCCTTAAAATTTTTTTGCAGGCTTATTTCTCTCTACTATGACTTTAGACATTGGAGTTACAGAATACTTGGTATTAGATTTTGTTTCCTTCCTACTCTGCCTGCTTTTCCTTGCCTGTGGAAAATATTCACTGGTTTGTCTCTGCAGCCTTGTTCTCCTGTTTATGCTCCAGGCCTGTAATCAAAACTATTACATGATCTAGATGATAGCTCACTTCTAAAATATTTGGAGTCCATTTGCATAAAAGGTTGTTAGTTCTTAGATTTTTAGAATGGTCTATACACAGAGTATTGTAATACTTTGTATATATATATATTATTCTGTGATACTATATATATATGATATATAATAGATATTATACATTATACTATATATGTGTGTATATATATATATTGTTCTATAGAGCAATCCTAACTTGGTGAATATTTAAATTACAAACTATACAAAATCAATACATCCAACAAAGACTTGTAGTTTAAACTTTGTGCTGCCGAATGAATTTCTACAAAGTTTTAAAAATAAGTCATTTGATTTTAAGATATTTTAAATTTTAATAATAAAATAAGGAAAAGTACACCCATTTCTTTCTTCAAATGTCTCAAAGCATAACAGAACTAAAATTTAAACCAAGGATTTGAAAAGATATACTCATGGTCCCTACTTGCCAAGTTTATCTTTAACCGTCCCTTAATCCTATTAAATGAATTTTAATTTTCCCTATCACTCTCCATGTCTAATTGATCTATTGACTAGTTTATCTTATTTTTATATACACATTCATATATGCAGCCATGAGTATTCACATTTGCATACATATGTCATCATCATTATCATATTTCTCTATCAGCTTCATTCCTTCCACATCACTGCTTGCTTCCAGTACTCAAGGGACTGTAATTTAACTGATTTACAAATCAATAACCCTTAAGTCATTCTCTTATCATTTGCTTTTGGTATTTTCTAAATAATTTATCCTTAAAGGCATAGTGATAACATACATGCAAGAACAAACACACACTGTGCAAGGATCTTTCAGCTACTCCTCTGTCTCAAGTCAATACCTCTCCCTCTTTAATAGGAAGTCAGAACAGGAGCTGGTGTAGGTTGATGCTACAAGAATGCTACAAGGTTGTTCAGGAATTTGACTATCTGGGTTTAATCCCTTGACAAATCAGATTTGATATTTACTCATCAAATGGGTGTACTTTTGTCTTAGTATTTTTCATCCTGATGACTTTATATTTATTATTGCTTCATTTAACAAAATCAAATATAGTTCACATTTATCTCCACTGCTGAACTGCAAACTCCAAGAAGATAAAGATAATTTTAACTTCATTAGTCATTATATTCTTTACAGATTTTCTCATCTCATTCTTTGTAAAAAATATACAAATTAATTAGTGAGATAAAATGAATTTCAAAAACAATTATTTATTTTTGGCAACAACAGATCCTTCATCCCTCACCTTTATTTTGGTAAACTCAGGCATGTTAAACACTAGAGCTAAAATTTTCTACAAAACTAGATAAGGATTTTTCAAGTGTCTAAAGGATGACTTGTTGAATTTTTTATGGTATTTATAAATTTTTCAATTAGGAATTGGATCTCCAAAAGTAAAATTTCCAAAACCATATTTCTTTAATAAGGTTTAATTTAGAACCACAGTTTCTTAGGATTTGTGTTTAGTCACATATTCCTTTGAAATGCCAGACTACCAGGCTCCTTTCTTGAAGAAGTTCAGTAGCCATAATCAAATAAAAATACTTGTAAAGTATTTTGAAATTATCTGGAATATGATTTTCCATAAATTGTAACAATTAATTTGAATAATCAAAAGAAATGTTTACAATTAAATTGTAAATTAAAATATCACAGGAAATGCATTTTATATTCAGTCTATAATAAGAAAGACAGAGTTTGCTGTACATCACAAAGTCAAAATAATCAATATAAATTAAATTGAAGCTTGAGAGGGCAGCTCTGTTCAAAATCAGTGTTGATTTAAAAATCAATGGATGTTTAAACAAACATGTTATGTTTTATCAATATAACATGCATAGTAGCAGGGGACGGTTAGGAACAAAAAGGTAAAAAATGATCATGCAAAACCCTTCAATGCCTACCACGCTCATGCAGTACAAGGAGAGGTGAGCAGGTAAATACAGAACAGCCTGACTACCAAACAGCTGATCAGCATGTGCCTGATTAAGGAAGATTCTTCTAAACATATGTTAATGCTGGAAATACTAATTTACAATATGTGTTAGTGTAGAAATGCAATATTACTGACCATTTACTGCACAGCACTATGAGTTTCATTGTTGTTTGTAGTACACATCCTCAACTGAAAGATCACTTATAAATTTGAAGAAGAAAAATTTCCTCTGATTATTATACAAAATTAAGTGCAGCATTTTTTAAACAATATCATTTGTCTATTATGCCTTTTATTCAATTACTTTTAATTCCAAGAAATATGTAAAGCAACTATTTTAATTTTTACAGATTATTTTATGCTTATGTATAAAATAAATGACATTTCCTACTTGTGATTAAGTTGTTAAGCTGAAATGTTGCAGATAAAAAGAAAGTGTTTATTACTTTATCTACTTCTAACTAACTCCAAAATCAAGTTTTATTTTGTTAATCTGAGTGTGCATATACATATATTCATTAATATATAACTTTAAAATATATTTTGTAAACATTTATGTTTAAATATATAAATATGCCTATATGTTAGTATGTATACAAATATATATGTATATATATTACTTTACATAAATACATAAAAATAGTTAAAACAAATACACATGGTTCAAATTTTAAAATTATCTATCCCAGGAATTACTTCAATGATGTTGTACTTTTGTGAATGACTGTAAAATTTTTATAACCTTCATTCTACCTGCACATATTTCAGGCTACCACAGTTTCACAGACACTGACCAACTCAGGCAACTCCTGAGTCAGAAGTGGAGATGTCTTCCTTTTGGAACAACTGGTAACATGACTTCATGTTTACATCAGTTTTCCTTGTCCTCCAAATCTCATGGTGAAGATGCAGGTTGTTACAGGTGAATGCTGTGTGAAAACAACAAAAAAAAAATCTATAAAAGATAACATGTAGCATGAGCAAAAAGATTACCTAGGCAATTGAGCAACTCCAATATTTATTAATCCTGTCAGTTTATATGATGGAATAAGTAAATCTGCCCAGAAGCAAGAAGTAAGCCTAAATGGTGTTGTCTTATAGTGTTGTTTTAAACTGTTCACTGTGTGTAGCACAAAAGAGTACACTGGTGAAGCTGGAAGGTTTTTTTGTTATTGTTGTAACAGTGGACATAGAGGCTATGTTATAATACAGAGTTTGTACATGGAATGTGGACAACAAATAAGATGACTTTTACAAGAATGTTCTTTTAATGTTCTTTTTAAAAAGCAGATATGACACTCTATTTTGAGAGTGTTTAAAATCATCCAGTGAAGAGAGTGAAGATGTTTTCATGAGAGAGAAATAGACCTACTACACAGAGAAAAAATAACAGACTCAATTATCTGACCTTCCTTAAAAACTTTTAAAATAGTATTTTTAATCCAGTGTAGAAACAAAAGATGAGTGAACTAAATATTGTGAACCCAGAGCAAAAATAGGAGTTAAAATAAAGTCCAAGAAGTTAAATCATAGGCATGAGAGATTTATATGCAAATTGAAGAAAAACATTTTCAATGAATACAGAAGGGATTTGAGAATCTAGAAAGTTTTAAGGATCATATATCTGCATGTTTTAGTCACTTGAGATTGTGACACAATAAGAGAACACAGGTAAGTGTCAATTTTCATCAAGATGCAATGATTACAATACACCAATAAAAAATAGAAAAAAAATTGTTAACAAATTAGCTGGAGCAAACCACATTTAGCTAAGTGACAGAAATGAGATGAAAGAAGATCATGATATAGTCAAAATGCATGAGTCAGTAATTGATAATATTTAACACATGTTTTCATTTGTAAGTATACACTCCCATGTATATTAAAATTAATTATCAATGCAAATTGAACATGTTAATAACCATTGTAAACAACAGCAAAGTTACAAATGTCAATAGTATCCTTATTAAATAAATGTTTATAATTTTTACACTTTGTATAATCTTTTACAGAATAATCACCAAAAAAAATGCAAAAGCTAGCAAGAACCTGGTTTTGATTACCAGCATCAC
Source organism: Graphiurus murinus (assembly GCA_004027655.1). Taxonomy (NCBI): domain Eukaryota; kingdom Metazoa; phylum Chordata; class Mammalia; order Rodentia; family Gliridae; genus Graphiurus; species Graphiurus murinus. The sequence goes on along the minus strand of PVLC010045131.1, from coordinate 3,795 downwards.
AAAAAAATAAAATTAGAAGCCAGACTTCAATAACTTTGCAAATTTCATTACTTTAGTGTATATAGTCAACATTTATTTATTGGTTATAACATAGATATGATGCAGCTAAATATTAATATGATAAAAGAAAATCCATCATTGACTTTGTATTTTTGAGATTTCAGTAAAATTATGTCTACATGTAGTTTCTTGCTTTTTTGGGGGAAAGGGAATATAGGAGATAGAATCTAGCACCTTGTGCATGCAAGACAATCACTCTACCACTGAGCCACTTCCCAAACTGTGTAGTTGCTTACTTTATTTGAAATATTCTTAATTAAAAAATTGTAATTCAAACTTGATTGAATATAAAACTTCCCTTTTATTCCAATCATTTCACTTTTGTTAAACTTTTAATACTCCAAAAAGTAATCTGCTTATGACTCATATTTTTTGAATATTTTCAAAAATATAGTTAAAATACAATGTATACAGACTTTTTACTTTATCTGTATATTCTCTTTTCTTTTTGTAACATACTTCTGAGTTTTTAGTGCAAGTTAGGCATTGCCTCGAAAACTCAAATTATTTACAACAGGTACACTTAGAAAATAATATTTAATTATGCTAACACAACTTGTAAGAAGTAAACTATTGATTCTCAAGGCAGTATGTGATCATAGTGTATAAAGAATATTTTGTTGATTTACAGTGTGATTCTACCATGCAACAAACTATGCAGCCAATGATTAGCAATTTTAAAGCACTTAGCTTAATATGCAAGGTATAAAAGTGCAGGTTGTATGTATTGATACATCTATAGAAAACTTCAGGAGAAATTTGAACCTTTCAGAGTAATTCTGAATATGTAATTTTGAAGTCATGTACTAAATTTGTAACTTAAGCCTCAGGCAATAAGAATAAGTAATATATTATTATGCAGACTTTAAATTTTGGAGAAATAATCATTAGAAATTTTACATAAATGATAGAAGTATATGCATACTCCTAGTACATTGCAATGTCAAAAAATAGACATTTTCCTGATTTTGATTTCTGTTGTCTTAAATATTAATAATAAATATTTTACCTATTTTTATATGCTCAAAACAGTTCTAAACACTCTCCATGGTTATTACACCACTCGCTACAAAACAATGCAAGAGGAAGTTATTGCTATCTTATTTAAAGATGATAAAGGATAAGAAAGTCAATGACTCAAAGTCATAGCCAGCAAATTAAGGAGCGAGGATTTAAAATCTGGAAGTCTAACTGCAAGTGCTTGATCTTAGTTACCATACTGTTCTTGGCTTTCTACTTAAGCTATGTTGTGTTTTTCTTGCCTTTCTGGCCCCTTATTATGTTGGTTTCTTACTTCTCTGCATCTCTCCAAAGTCTTGCAGAAGATTGTGAATCTTAACAATTTCTTAGAAATGCCATCCAAGTCCATTTTCAATGAGACAGATGACTTACTTCATTTCTTAGGCTAATCCTACTCTTGAAACTTTAGGAAAGTAAGATATTATAAGATGCTGGGAGATTTGTACCAGCTGAAAGTTTCCTGTAGCCTTCTACTCTGTAACGTCTCCCCTCAAAAAAAAAAAAAAAAAATTAAGTAATGTTCAGGTGTGACACAAATACTTTTAGATTTTTGGCTGGAGGGATTAACTTTATTAACCATCCCCAACACATGTAAAGATTCATTTGGTAACAACCAGGTGATCCATTTTTTACTGCTGTGGGATCAGAAACCCAAAATTGGCACCGCAGATAGATAGTCATATCTCCTTTACCACATTGCAGATTGTCCTAATGGTCAGATATGATCTTCTGTGGTAATATAAAATTATTTGAATTTTTGAATTTTTGATATAACTCTTACAACAATTCATTGGTGATTGAATATTTTACTTATTTTGTAATTATATGAAAGTATGTACAGTTGGATGTCCCCACAAGTTAGAATCTGATTAAAAGAGTAACCGTCAAAATTCACAAAATTCACTAATTGCATTTGTTTGCATGAGAAAGGAGAAAAGTATTTGTGACAGTATGTTGAGGTCTTCAAAGTTCATCCATAGAAATTTTCTCTGTATCTCCTAGAAAATTGCAGTAGGCTTCATAATCCTCTTCACAATCACTCATCAGATTTGGTCTGATATGAGCAAATCACGTGAGTTTGTGACATCACAGCAAATATCTGACTTTACTTATAAGTGTGGTATATTATCTTTCATGGCTCTTCTCTTTTTAATTTTTACTTTTATCCTTTGTTTAGCCCAGCACAATGTGAGGAATGGATATTCTGTAGCCTTTCCTTTAAAAAAATCTATATCTATATCTATATCTATATCTAAAACTATATCTATCATTTATCTATCTATCTATCATCTGTATATTATTGTGGAAGGGTAGCAATACCTGGACACACAAAAAATTGCTGAAATTTGATGTTTTATTTAGTGCCTCCCACACAGTCTTCCCAGCTAAAATATGTGTGTTTTTTTTTCTTTTTTTCTCTTTAGGCCATTAAAAGATTTCTATATCTCTCACAGATGGTCTTCTGTGCATTTAGTCTTGCAGAATAACATGAGCTCTCTCTGAATTAGTATGCCTCCATAAAACATGCCTCTATGGCTCCTTTGATGTTGGGTTAAGGAATGAATTGTTGTTTGAGATTTTGTTACTCCTTCAATTCACTAGAAAAATGTGGCCTAGTTCCTCACATTTATTGATGGATTTTTAACTTCAGTGTTCTGCTGAACTCTTTATTTCTTCTGTTTTTCTATCTGCATTTGTCTGTCTCTATCGCCCTGCTTCTCTCTCAGAATCTTCCTCACCCAGCCCCCGAATCCCCAGGCATGAACACCAGAAATGTTCCTCCATGGGAGGCCTCCATTTCAAGGATCTTCTCTTATGACTAATTAGCATATCTGCTCTACATTTCCTTTACTCTGACCTACTTAATTTGGAGACATTGACATGGTCTCTGAAAATCCAGGAGGAAATTTAATTGTAACTCTTCTAATGTTTCTATCTTAGCACTAAACAATATAAAATTTATATCTAATAATTGACCATTATTTGTCTTGGCTCCTGCTATGACACTTCCAAATAAGTAATGTCAGAACTTAAGGCTTGGTGCTGAAATAAGGTAAATTAGTCGATTTATGGAAATTTCTGAAAAATCTGCTGTATGATTATTTCTTTAATATCATATACCACAGCATTCTAATTTCTTTTGAGAACACTCTGCCGTGACAGTTATATTGAAGTTCAATGTCTAATTCTGCCTATGAAATCAGTGTAAATTTGGAACAGGAGAAAGTATGCCAGATTAAAGTGTCAGATTTAAGATCTGACAATATTTTAGCAGTGACAAGATTTGAATAACAAATATAAAAATGATTCCAAATTTTAAAAAGTAAATAAATAAAAAGAACTGAGAGGATTGCTCAGAGGTAGAATGTCCCTGGGTTTAATTCACAATACTAAAAAAAAAAAAATTGAACCAACATATTATCTAGAAGTTTCATTATTGGGTATATACACACAGGAGATGAAATCAGTATACTGTTGTAGAGATGTCTACACTGCATGTTGATTCCAAAATCACTCATAGTAGCCGAGATACGGACTCCAATAGTGTCCATCAACAGATGAATAGACAAAACACACACACACACACACACACACACACACACACACACACACACGCACATGACTATAACTTAGCCATAAGACAAAAAGGAAATTATGTCATTGCTACGACATGAATAAACCAGAATGATATTGTTAAAGTGAAACAAAGCAGGT
>PVLC010045130.1:0-11909 GCA_004027655.1 Graphiurus murinus | reverse complement strand
CATATACTTATATGTATGAATAAATGCATATACTTGTGAATAAAGAATGTATATATATGTGTATATACATACATATAAATATATATATATATATAGTGTGTGTGTGTGTGTGTGTGTGTGTGTGTGTGTGTGTATGTGTGTGTTACTGGTAATTGAACCCAGTGGCATTCTATCTCTGAGCTCCACCCCCAACCTCATTTTTTAATCTTATTTTGAAACAGGGTCTCACTAAGTTGCAGGAGAACTCATGAGTAGTTGAGGCTCGCCACGAACCTGCAATTCTCCTGTCTCAGCCTCCCAAGTACTGGGAATACAAGTGTGCACCAACACCTCTTTTTTTGATATATAACACATATCATCCTATGCAGTAATATCCTATGCTTTACTTTATTAGAAAAAATGTAGAAATATTTCTATATTCATGCACAGGTACTTTTTATGTAAATCATGTATAAAAATGTCATATTAAATATATAAATTGTTTCAAAATCAATTATAAAATAGGGTTTGTAGTTAGCATTTCTGCCTTCTTTTTTTTTTTTTACTTTTATTTGTGTAATTATACACCATAGTGAGATTCAAAATGATACAAATATACATGCACTAATTGCTTGGTGTTTTTCCTTTCTCAACCTGCCCTGCTCTCCCTCCTCCCTCGCCATGTATGTTAGTGAGATTAATAGTGATAACTTTATACATGGACATCCACTATTGAACTGTTTCCTTCCTCAATTCTCCTTTCTCCCCGCACTTTCCTCTCCAAGTCTCCTTCCACTATCCTATTGGTTTCTTTCTTCACTTATCTAGAATCCCTTTTGTTTCATATTTTTCTCTAATTTCCACATATGTGAGAAAACATATGACTCAACCTTGACTTTCTGAGACTCGCTAATCACAACATAATATTCTCTAGTTCCATCCATTTTCCTGCAAATGACATAATTTGTTCTTTATGTCTGCGTAGAAATCCACAGGCACTCCGCAACTTAGTGAGACGCTGCTTCAAAATAAAGAATAAAAAATAGAGCTGGGGGTATAGCTCGGAGGTAGAATGCCTCTGAGTTCAATCCCCAGTACAAAAAAAAAAAAAAAGACAATATACTGGCTATAGTAAATATGGCTATAGTAAATAGTGCTAAAAAACATGGAGGTACAGATATCTGTTTGATATGCCAATTTCATTCCCTTTGGATATATACCCAGTGTGATTCTTGGATCCTATGGTATTTTTCTTTTTAATTTTCTAAAGAAAATTCATCCACTGTGTGTACGTACTACATTTACTTCACCCATTCATTAACAAACACCTAAGTGGCTTCTATAATACCAAAGCCTATCAATAATATATAAGGGAAAGAAAATTACAAACCAATATCCTTAGTGAATATATTTAAAAAAAAAAACAGCTTTATTGAGATATATACAATTAATGCATTATATAATTCAGCCATTTGAAATATACCATCCAATAATTCTTATTATGATCACAAAGTTGTGCAGCTAGTACCACTATCAATTTCAGAATGTTATCAGCACAGTAGAGAGAACCCCCACGACCATTAGTCATCCAGTCATTACCTCTTGCTTCTGTCCATTCACCTTTCTTCTTTACTTCACCCATGGCCTCCAGAATCCATGTATCTTTTATCTGCCTCTTTATATTTGCCCATTGTAGACACATTTTAAAATATTACTGAATGCAATTACATTTTCTTTGAGGAGCATCTACTCATACTGCTTTCCTCTAAGTAGCCGAGCCTCTAGTAACCACTTTAGTGCTTTCTGCTTTAATTAAGTAAACAAACAATAATTTTAGATTTTTTCTTGAGTTATATCATGTGACATTTGGTCTTCTGTGTCTGGTTATTTCACTTAACATTATATTCTCCAAGTTCATCGCCATTGTTCCAAATTACAGGATTTAGTTTATGGCTGAGTATGATTCATTATACATGTATATCTATATATTTGTTTTATCCACTCATTTGTTGACAGACACTTAAATTGATTCAATATACTGGCTACAAGCTGGGCGTTGTGGCGCACGCTTGTAATCCCAGCATTTGGTAAGCTGAGACCAGAAGATCCAGGTTTGCGGCCAGACTCAGCTACTTAGTGAGGCGCTCCGCAACTTAGTGAGACCCTGCTTCAAAATAAACAATAAAAAATAGGGCTGGGGGTATAGCTCGGAGGTAGAATGCCTCTGAGTTCAATCCTCAGTACCAAAAAAAAAAAAAAAAAAAAAAAAAAAAAAAAAAAAAAAAAAAAAGACAATATACTGGCTATAGTAAATAGTGCTAAAAAGCATAGAGATACAGATATCTGTTATCTGTTTGATATGCCAATTTCATTCCCTTTGGATATATACCCAGTGTGATTCTTGGATCCTATGGTATTTTTCTTTTTAATTTTCTGAAGAAAATTCATACTGTGTTTTATAATGAGTATATCAATTTACATTTCCACCAGTAGTATATGAGGATTTCTTTTTCTCCACATTTTACCAGCTTGTGTAATCTTTTGTCTTTTTGATACTATGAGTTAATATCTCATTGTGGTTTTGATTTACATTTCCCTGATGATCAGTGATGTTACATTTTTACATGCCTGTTGGTCATTTGCATGTCTTTTTTTTTTTTTTTTTGAGATCTCCCCTTGCCCCATATTTTGAGACTGTAAAGTATGAACCTACTAAAAGGAAACAAAGAGGAAATGGTTTATGACATTGCTTGAGGCAATGACTTTTTGGATATGATCCCAAAAGCATAGGGAACTAAAATGAAAACAGGTGAGTTGGATTACAACAAACTGAATAGCTTCTGCATAGCAGAAACAGCAAAGCGAAGGAACATCCTACAAAATAAGAAAAAAAAATTGCAAACCATACATCTGATGAAATTAATATCCAAAGTTTATAAGGAATCCAACCAAAAATATAAGTATTTTATTAAATTTAGCAATATAAGTATTATTTAAGAAGTCTGAAACTTAGTTCATTCAAACCTGGCAAAAAAAAAAAAAAGCAAAATGTTTGTCTGGTTCTAAATTGCTGTCAATATTTTTGATATTTCAATGTTCTAGAAAAAGTTCAATGTTCCAGTATTTTCACAGTAAAGTATAAATTTGCCATTTTGCTACTAGCAAAGACATAGTACTTTTACAAGTACTGATTTAGACTGACAGTGGTTCAACTCTTACAGAATTTTTAGCTAGGTAAATTATTTCTCATTTTCCTTTTTATTTCTACTGTACCCTAGGGTAGATGTCTCACTTTATTAAAAACAATTGATGACTGAGACAGAGTACCATCTAAAGAACATGAACATTCTGTTTATAACAGTGATTAGAAGAGACTCTAATTATTCATTGTTGAAATACTTTAGGGCTAAATATTTTTCTTTAAAACATGGTGTTCTATAAGTATCTAAATTTCATTTTTAAATAAATATCACAAGAATCCATGATTTTAAATAGTTATACTAAAAACTCAATGATTTATGAAACAGCATATTTTATTCATCACATATCAAGTCTTAATAAAACATTTTGTATTTTTTCTGTAGTATAGCATCATATAGCCTCTCTGTATAGTGATTTTTCATGAAGAGAAATTATGAAACAATATAGGGAGGAAATTAGAACAGATCCAGTATATATCTAACTTTGTAACTCAGAGTAGATTTACTTCCTCTTGCTACTTTCTTTCCTTCCCAGCACCTGTTCTATGACACATTTTTGTCAGTCTCTAAGAGAGTATTTTTTAAGCTATATGCCATAGATTACCTATTTTAACCCATTTATTGTTGTGCTTCTATAAGAAAAATATTGTTTCATTTTGCAAAAAGTTGATATGCATATATTATGACTGAAGTTTCTTAGATAAAACATTTTGCTAAGTGGAGTATATGGTGAAATTATGGCACAACTTCCAAAGAATAAAGCCTTTTACATTGAGAGAATAGAAAAGAACAGATTCTTAGGAAAGACCTGCCATATGACCCAAATATACCATTCCTGGGTATCTACCCAAAAGAATTGAAACCAGACTACCATAGTAGTGCTTGCATATCTATCCTTACAGCTGCACAATTCATAATTTCTAAACTATGGGGCCAGCCGAGATGTCCATGAACAGATGAACAAATTACAAAATTATGGGATATATACACAATGGAATTCTACTTAGACATAAAGAACAAAATTATGCCATTTGCAGGGAAATGGATGGAAGTGGAGAATATTATGCTAAGTGATATTAGCCAATCATAAAAAATGAAAGGTCAAATATTCTCCCTTATATGTAAAGGTAAGGGGAGAAGAGAGACAAGAAGGACTCCAGAAAAGGAGAAGAAACCTTAGTGGAATGAAGGAGGGGGATCTGAGTGAGATGGATCAGAGGAAGAAGACTTAAAAAAAGAAACACTTCAGTGGACATGATGTACATATACACACTTATTAAAGCCAATCACTGTGCTGAACATGGGAAGGAGAGGAGAGAGGAGTGGAGTGCAAACTGGGCGAGAGAGAAGGAGTAGGCTGTGAACTGGGGCAAGGTGCATGTATGCCTCTATCACCCTGAACTTCATCAAGATGTATGATTACAATGCACTAATAAAATTTTAAAAATAGAAGATCCAAGAAACTGTAAGTGTCTGAATTGGAGCCATGAGCTATTCTATTATTTTGTTTAATCAAACGTTTACATCATAATCACTACTGACTTCTTGTATATTGTTTTGACCCTTTGACCCTCATCAAGAGTGCAATCAAAACTTTTAAGTGATACTCAAGCAGCACTGTCAGGCCATAATGCTGTTCTTGAAAATGTCTCACTAGAGGACAAGGTAACTTGCATGTTCATTGTGATCTGAGGAGTATGAAAGGATTTTAACCAACGATCTGATGTTAAACACTATCTGTAAATGCCATATCCCTTTACTGCTAAGACCTCTGATAATAATAATCATCTTTGCCTTCATCTGGGTTCATTGTATTCCTATTCCAAAAATGCATTGTTTTGGGTATATATGAACATATTGAACTTGTGGATGGACATATGGGTTTTACACTACTGCACTATGCCTGTCTGTATTTCTTGCTGCTTACTGAGTTGTGGTCTCTCCATTTTATTTTAGTGACCCTATCATCCTCTAATGATTGACAAAATATTTACCAGAGACAGTTGACCCTGTCCTAGCATGAGAGAGAGAGAGAGAGAGAGAGAGAGAGAGAGAGAGAGAGAGAGAGAGAGAATTACACTATATATTTAAAGTTTGAAGGTACTTGGAGGTATTTTGAAAGAAATGCTCCAGAAAATAGAAGATGAATATCCATAAGAGATTGGCAGTCAGTGGAAGTCCTTCCTCATTATAAAGGATATCATAAACACAACTCAAGATTGAAGAGATTTGCAAACATCTTTATGAACATTATCTGCAAGTGATATTGTCTGTGCCTATTATTTCCTGAGGGGATTAGCAGAAACTGTATGAGAATTTGCTAAAGTGATATATGTCTGGTGTGAAACACATTTCCATAGAGACTTTCTTTTAGCAACTTATTTGTTCAGGGCATTCTCAGTTGCAAAAATTATATCCTTGCTGTTGCATGAGCATAAACATATTTGAAAGTATGCCTGAACAAAAAGTTTGAGAATTACAGGCATAGCACATTCAAATTGTTATGAATCTATTTTTACAATGAATATTAACCAAACATTGAATGAAACAAGGTAAAGATAATTAGCCAACAGTGGTATATAGCTAAGATCATGGTATGGAAGTATAAGAAAGACATCATGAGTGTTAAAGATTTTTTTTAAAGCAAGCAAGTGAATATGTAAAGCATAAAGTATTTTCTTATATCTAGAAATGGGTTACACTTTTAATAAATGGAAATCCTTAATGAAAAGTAAGTGAGATTATTTGAACTTGGTCAAAAAGTTGCAATTTTTCAGACACTGGCCCAAACCCTAGGTGAGGTGAGCCACCCAGCCTTCCAGGACACTATTTATTTCTTCTACTTTACATGCGAGTTCTTCCCCTTAATTACAGCCTACAGTAATTTTTCATCATCGTTTAAAAAAACCATATATTTCTCAAATATTCAAAGGGAATACTTTAAATCTCATTCATCCTTTACAACAGAAAGCTCTTTGACAGTTCTACAACGACTATTCAGACACTGGAATGTGTGCCAGTATCCAGCTAGCCTGCTACTTATTTTGCTTTCAGTGGTAATGCTGATATTCGTTCATATATTTGTTTAAAACAAAACAAAAAATAGCAATAAAATATTCAAGGAGGCCACTCATGATTCTGGAAAAATCTTTGTGTGTGTGTATGTGTGTGTGTGTGTGTGTGTGTGTGTGTGTGTGTGTGTGTGTGTATGCAAACTTACTTGCATTCTTGTGATCTTAAGTGTGTTAACAAATTCCATTAAATAGAAAGAAAGAAGAAAATATACATTATATATGTTTTGGTAGCATTTTGATGTTTGCAGAAAATTCTTATCAAAGTTTAATGACCCTAAACGTGGATATTGATTTTCCTTTCTCTTCAGACAATATTTCATATGTGATATTGACTTGCCTCAGTGAATGTTTGCTTAAGATACAGTGTTTTATGCTCTAGAGCAATTCTACATAAAAGGCTTGCAACTCTCAGATTTAGATTGTACAAATAAAATAGCAGGTCATAGCTAGCAATGGAATGTAAACCAAAGCTAACCTATCTTGTTCTACACACACACGCACAAAATATTTATTTATTTATTTATTTATTTATTTATTTATTTATTTATTTATTTATTTATTTATGTTACTAGAAATTGAACCCAGAGGCAATCTAGCACTATGCTACATCCCCAGCCCACTTATAATAATAATAATAACTGTTATTATTATTATTATCATTATTGCTATTATTGTGAACTTGAACCCAGGAGTATTTTACTTCTGAACTACACACCTAGCCATATTTTATTTTTTATTTTGAGACAGGATTTTACTAAGTTTGCTGAGATCCTTGCTAAATTGCTGAATTGCTAAATTCGTGAGGCTGGCCATGAACCTGCAGTCCTCCTCTCTCAGCTTCCCAAATCCCGAGATTACAGGCATGTGGTACCAAACCCAATACCATTATTATTTTGAAACAGAGTTTTCTAAGTTACCACATTGTGGCCTGAAACCTAAGATCTTCTAGTGTCTGCCTCCTGAGTAATGGGACTAGAGGCATGTGCAGTGGCATATCGACACACTATTTTTGTGTGTGTGTGTGTGTGGTACTGGGGATTGAACCCAGGGCTACTCTACCTTCGAGCTACTCCCCCAGCCCTATTTTATTTTTTATTTAGAAATAGGATAACACTAAATTGAGGAGGGTCTCCCTAAATTGCTGAAGCTGGCCATGAAGCTGTGATCCTCCTATCTCAGTACCTCAAGTCTTATGATTACAGGTGTGAAACACCACACCTGGCTCACGCACTAATTTTTAACTCATTACTTTTGTGCTATTAAATTGTGAGCAAATTGCTTAATTTACTTTTGCTGCAAATTAATATGTATCTAGAATGACTTTGATACTTCTTAGATGAAACAGTTTGCTGAATGAGGTGCTAAAAGTGTGTGTGAGTGTGTGTGTGTGTGTGTGTGTGTGTGTATTTAATATTATTTTTAAAGTATGTGAATTAGGGTGCTTCAGTATCATACCAGTGTGAGAATTCATATGTGGAACAAGGATAGGTTTGGGCATTAGTTTGGGTGTTAGTTTGCTGGGGCAGTCATCACAAAGTGTCACAGACTGGGTGGCTTAACCCAACAGCAATTTATCTTCTTCCGGCTTGGAAATCTACAAGTCTAAAATCAAAGTGACAGCAGGGGCTAGCTCCCCTCAAAGGCTCTAACAGGATCTATCCTAGGCCTTTCTCTTTAAGCTTCTCATAGTTTCTTAGCTTGCGGCTACATAATTCCAATCTGTGCGTGGTATTCTCCCTTCATGGGTATCAATTCCCTAATGTCCGTCTTTTAAAAGAACAACAGTCTTTTTAGGGGACTGAAATTAAGGGCCCACTCTACTGCAGTCTCAGAGTTGTAGTTTAGCTACTTTTCAGTTAGTCCTCCTTCACATCTTGTCTTTTCTGTTGCTTTGATGAGAGTCCTTTGGATTGCAACTTTGTTCTCTCAACCACAGAGCTTAGACACCTGATACTTTCTTGCATCAGTCCCAGACAGATCTTCTTGATGAACATGGCCATCCTGATGAGCAGGATCATTTCAAGTTTTTTATTCCACTTTCCCCTAAATTCCAAGCTCTAATTCTGGTAGAATTAGAGAGCATTGCTTTCATGTTCTATTTAAAAAAATGGTGTTACATTGACTAAATGCACACATTCCTCTGACACAATAGACCCACAGATATTATTTTCCTTAGGTAGTGGCCAGAAGGTGATAGCATTTTCTTGAAGTAAGTGCTGACCCATTGTCACCCAAAAGGAGTAGCTTTTGAAAGAGATATTCCCTTGCACAACTATTTGTGACTGATCGAACTCTTTAATGTAACAATTACTTTATTATTCCTATGACTTTTAGGTAACTATTACATTATCTTTTAAAATTATGATGCATTTATAGAAGATAGTTTTTCTGACACATTAAAAATCTCGTCTTAAAAAATGTGCCCAAATGTATAGTTTGTGGGATGACAGACATGTATCAAAATTTCATATTGTGCTACACAAATTTGTATAGCTAGTAAGTATTAACTTTAAAAATATTTTTTAAATGTGAACATTATGTAGCTTTGGTTAGAAACTCTTCACTCTCTAGTTTTCTGGGCCTTTATGTACTTTCAGTAAAGTTATACATATATTCTATCCAATAAAGTGATTTGCAAACTTAGGTATCAAACCTGAAGTTATACGAAATTGTATTATACTTCAGTTGCCAATGGCTATCAAAATTATTTTTCTTTTACAAGAGAGGTACTGGAGATTACTTTTTTAAAAAAAAATTAAGACACTTTAACTTAATTTTTCTTTCTTAATAGTATACTATATTTGCAAAAGTTTTCAACAGCATTTTATTCTTTTATGAAAGATTAAGGAGTCTTAAAGCCAGAGCTACATATTCAGATTGTGAACTTAGCATACATGACATACCTTATAAACAGAATATTTATTTTTGTTGTATTGTGTTATTGTGTGATTATGATTAATTACTATGGGACTATGATTATGTAGTGATGCAGATGGACATACTTTCGACTAATTTGTCATTTAGCAATAATGTAGAAAACATATATGAAAGCATGGGTTTTCCCTCAAAAAAGTGTGATTTACTTTTTCTTCTTATTGTGAGTCATTGTAATTCTGAATAGTAACTCTATATAAGAAGACCAATAATCATGTTTTATAGTAATGAAAATAAAGGAAAACTGATTTTGTTTTTAAAACTAAAAAAAAAAAAACCCTGAAAGACAACAAATATATGAAAATTTTCAAGATTGAAAGAACTTTGCCATAAACAATAGATTATATTCAGTAACAAGTAAAAAACTTATATTGTGGAATATTTTTTAGGTGTACATTTCATTATCTCAAAAAATGGTAGTAACAATAAGAGGCTAATTACTTAGTGTTAGTAAAAGGATGACTATATTGTAAGAGTTAAAAAACATGAGATAGTACTAGTTGCCACAAGCAGCCCTGATTTATCTAGCAGGACTTAAAGATATAAAAGAATATAAAGGAGAGAGAGGAAGAGATTTGAATGTAGGGTTGAGAGTGATAATAGATTGTCGGGAGCCAGTCCTCAAAGAAGCGGTAGAGGCTGGGATGTCGCTTGTTAGGTGGGGATCGAGACGAGGTCGAGAGCGAGTGAGAGTACGCTTACACACCATGTATGTTAAGACGCATCTGTTTTAATTCATCTCATGAGTGATATTTATGCTCATTACAACAAGGTATACAAAAAGAATTTTTACAGCTTTGTTTTTCCTGGAGTTAAGTGGGTACATCTTTAACTAGAAAGGCTATTTCCTATAGTGTTTGCTAAGATTAGGGGAGCAGCGGAAAGAATACAAACGTGTAAATGAATTATTCTTTTAGTAGAGAGCAGGCACAGCAAAGGAAAAGCAGGGGGTAAAGGTTAAAGCGAAGAGGAGCTATTCATTAGATAAATCTTTCCTATTTGCTCAGGGAGCTAAAAGTAGCTAGTTAATAAATAGGTAAGCAGAAAGTTTAGCAAGCTTTCTTGTCTAAAAGCTTCCTTTTGTCTTATGATAAGAAACCTAAGTTCTCTTGACTCAGCTGCCGGTATTTGTAGAGTTAATGGATACCTCTGAGCCAGGCCTAGGCCTTTGTTCTCCTGTGATGACAGCATCCTGAGCCTCTTAGAAAACCTTTTTTAATGTGGAAACAAAGCCCAAATTTCCAGAATAAAATAATGTAAAGCGAGAAATGTCACACGTCCCTTATTTAGCAGGCTGAGCCTTGCTCCAAGCGCAAACTGGTTAAGGTAACGTTGCAAGAGATGTATTTATTTTGCCTGGAAGGAAGATTAATGATAAATGACTAATTTTGAAATGCAGGCATATCTCTGATGGGCCAGACACCGCACAAGTAGCCAAGAATATGACAGTAAACAAAACATAAACTTAGCCCATCCCTACTTTCATGAGCAATACAAACCAGTAAGAAGATTAACATTATTTAAATAATATTAAAATGAACTCATGGAGGGTGGAAAACTTTTCAACATACTAATTTCATTTCCTTTGGATGTATGTATACTCAACAGTGCACTGTAGGATCACATGTTTGCATGTTCAATGTGTATGATTTTTTGTGGCAGCTCCGTATCATTTTCTATATTGATTGTACTAATTTATACTTCCCACAAATAGTTTTTCAAGGGTTCATTTGTATTCTTGAAAAATTGGAAGGGAGGAAATGTTTAGTGTTCTTCCCATAAAAATCATCATTATGTGAGGTGACACATTTGTTAACTTACTAGATTTAACCATTTTACAGTTTACATAGGATTTAAAACATGTACATGATAAATACTTTAAATTGTATCTGTCAATTAAAATATATTTTTCATAAGAAAATATTTTTTTAATTTATTTTTTATTGTAGTAATTCGTGCAATATAGCATACATGTTTGTTAAGTACAAGTTGTTAACAACATATTTGCACACAATTCTCATTTGACCCCTTCCCCAATTCCCACCCCAGTCCCTCGCCCTCCCTCCCCCTCAGGTTCACTTCAGTGAGTGACCTTGATATAATCATAAGAAAATATTTTAAAAGAAAAAAATGAATTTCTAACTACAAACTAAAATCAGTTCCCTGAAGAAAAAAACAAAAAAGAACATAAAATATACAATACAGATTCGCGAGCTTTAAACTTGGTTTCCTTACCCCCTAAAAGAAATTTTAAAAATTATGTACCTCATTACATTTGTTTAACTTAACATCTAACATTTTATCACAAATTTTATATAGTTTCAAAGAGTGTTAACTTTTGCATATGGAAAACCTCGCTAATAAAAATTGTCATTTTGTCGTGGGGTACGGGCTGTACCCCAATATGGAATAATACTCCAGGTTCGTTGATATTGTAAAAAAAGAATTTTAATACATATCAAACTGCAACATCTGGCAGATTTATTCAGAAACAGGTCAGGGCGAGGAAAACTGGGGTGGAGAAGAGACAGGGAGTGCGGATATCTTAGGGCATGGTCCCCACTCCCGGGCAGGAGTCCAAGAGAGCGAGCTACACGTGGGTTCCAGAGGGTATAGGAGAGGGCGGGGATCTTCCAGCCCCTCACTCTCAGTTTACAAGATTTTCATAGGTTGAGTTCCAGGTGAGATTTTGGGCTCCTCCTCTTTCCAGGTGTGCGTGCGG
>PVLC010045129.1:0-11896 GCA_004027655.1 Graphiurus murinus | reverse complement strand
GTAGACCACCTCCCTGGCTCCTCTGAGGTTTCTCCTCCGTTATCTGGAGTCCCTCTGGTATCCCAGTTACTCCCTAGCTTGCGCATATTAAAGAAAGCATGTGTCCCTTCGCTTCCTGTCTCTGCCTCATCTCACTTCACGTAGTGTTCTCCAGGTCCTTCCATTTTCTTGCAATGACGTCATTTTATTCTCCTTTATTGCTGAGTAGAATTCCATTGCGTGTATTTCCCATAGTTTTGTGAGCCATTCATCTATTGATGGACACCTGGGTTGGTTCCATAATTTGGCTATTGTGAATTCTTTATTTTGAAACAGGGTCTCACTAAGTGTCGGAGGACCTCACTAAGTAGCTGAGGCTGGCCTCAAACTTGAGATCCTCCTGTCTCAGCCTCCCAGTTACTGGGATTACAAGTTTATGTCACCACACTCGGCTCTATTTTATTTTAAATTTTGAAACAGGGTCTCACTAAGTTGTGGACGTCCTCATGAGGTTGCTAAGGCTAACTGTGAACCTGTGATCCTCTTGTCTCAGCCACCCAAGGGATTATAGGCATGTGCCACCATGCCTGGCTATTTTTTAAATTTTGAAACAGGGTCTCACTAAGTTGCTGAGGGTCTCGCTAAATTGTCACATCTGCTTCTGCAAATCAATTTGTTTTGGTTGAAGTTCATGAAGAAAATCTAGCCTTATATAAAACAGGTAACTCTGTATATTTTTTCTTGATATTATACAATGACTTGACAGATTTTAAAGTTCAGTTGGAAACCGGGCGTGGTGGCACATGCTTGTAATCCTAGTACTAGGGAGGGTGAGACAGGAGGATCACAGGTGCGTGGTTCCTGTGAGGCCCTCACAACTTAGTGAGGTCTTCCGAAACTTAGTGAGATCCTGTTTCAAAATAAAGAATAAAGCCGGGCATTGTGGCGCAAGCTTGTAATCCCAGCATTTGGGAGGCTGAGACCGGAGGATCCGGATTCGCAGCCAGCCTCAGCTACCTAGTGAGGCCCTTTGCAACTTAGTGAGACCCTGTTTCAAAATAAAGAATAAAAAATAGGGCTGAGGGTATAGCTCGGAGGTAGAATGCCCCTGAATTGAATCCCCAGTACCAAAAAAAAAAAGAATAAAAAATAGTGGGAGGCTGAGACAGGAGGATCTGGGTTTGTGAGACCCTGTTTCAAAA
Organism: Graphiurus murinus; assembly: GCA_004027655.1. Lineage (NCBI taxonomy): Eukaryota > Metazoa > Chordata > Mammalia > Rodentia > Gliridae > Graphiurus > Graphiurus murinus. The sequence goes on along the minus strand of PVLC010045129.1, from coordinate 10,715 downwards.
AATGAATAAAAAAGATAGGGCTGCAGGTGTAGCTCGGAGGTAGAATGCCCCTGGATTCAATCCCCAGTACAGCAAAAAAGAAAAAATAGAGCTGGGAGCCGGACGTGGTAGCATACCCTGTAATCCCAGTACTTGGGAGGCTGAAACAGGAGGATCACAGATTCGAGGCCAGCCTTAGCTACTTAGTGAGGCCTTCTGCAACTTAGTGAGAGAGACTCTGTTTCAAAATAAAGAATGAAATAGGTCTGGGTGTGTAGCCTGGAGGTAACACACACACACACACACACACACACACACACACACACACACACACACAATAGAACTGGGGGTGTAGCTTGGAGGTAGAATGCCCCTGGGTTCAATCCCCAGTTCTGCAAAAAAACAAAAAACAAAAAAACAAAGCTTAGTTGGATAAATTCACATCAATGAATTTTTTTTTTTTTTTTTTTTTTTTTTGCGGTACTGGGGATTGAACTCAGGGGCGTTCTACCTCCGAGTTATACCGCCAGCCCTATTTTTTATTCTTTACTTTGAAACCGGGTCTCACTAAGTTGCGGAGTGCCTCACTAAGCAGCTGAGGCCGGCCAGGAACCCGGATCCTCCGGTCTCAGCCTCCCAAATGCTGGGATTACAAGCATGCGCCACCACGCCCGGCCCACATCAATGAATTTTTAGTACTAAAATACATTGGTCTGTCTTACATTTGAAATTTTGAAATGAATCTTTTTTTTTTTTTTCGATACTGGGGATTGAACTCGGGCATTCTACCTCCGAGCTATACCCCCAGCCCTATTTTTTTTTTTATTCTTTTATTTTGAAACAGGGTCTCACTAAGTTGCCGAGTGCCTCACTAGGTAGCTGAGGCTGGCCACGAATCCATATCCTCTGGTCTCAGCCTCCCAAATGCTGGGGTTACAAGCATGCACCACCATGCCCGGCTTGGAATGGATCTTTTATTCATGCATTATTTGATCACATTTGAGTTGGTCATGTGTAAAATATTAGCTCACTGGGTTATGGAGCTATTCCAAGTGTTGGCACATTTCATTATATGATATCAAAAATTTACTTTTCTAGTATTACCCTCATCTAGACTTGAGAAGCAGTGAGACTCATGGTAGACATTCAAGTTTTCCAAAATTATAATTAAACTTGAAATTTATTATTGGGTAACAAATATAATCAGCTGTTTTACTTGAAGTGACTTTTTTTTTTTTTTTTTTTTATGGTACTGGAGATGGAACCACCCAGGGGCCTTCTGCCTCTGGGCTACACCCCCAGGTTCTTGCTGAGTTGCTGACAGCCTCATTAAGTTGCTGAGGCTGGCTTCAAACCTGTGATTTTCCTATCTCAGCCTGCCAAGTACTGGGATTACAAGCATGCACTACTATGCCTGACTTGTTTGTTTTATTGAAACAGAGTCTCATTAGGTTGTTGAGAGTTCTTTGCTGAGGCTGTCCTCTAACCTGTGATCCTTTTGTCTCAGCCTCCCAAGTACTTGAATTATAGGCATGAACCACCATGTCTGGCTTGATCATTCTTTCAAGTAAAAATAGTGTTCCCTAAATAAGAGGCTGGTTCACCTTACAACTCAAACAATTACGCAACTGTTTCTCCTTGAGACAACAGTCCTACTTCTGCATATAGCAAATGTGCTTTATGTGTGGGGAATAATTGCTTAATGGGCACAAGGCTTTTTTATTCTTTATTTTGAAATAGGGTCTTACTAAGTTGTGGAGAGCCTCATTAAGTAGCTGAGGCTGGCGGTAAACCCAGACTCTCCGGTCTCAGCCTCCCAAGTACTGGGATCACAAGCGTGGGCCACCACGCCCGGCTCACAGGGCTTTATTTTAGAGTGATGAAAATGTTTTGGAATGGGCTAGAGGTGGTGGTTTCGTAACACTGTGGCTGTATTATATGGCACTGATTTATTCACTTTAAAAATGGTTAATTTTCTGTTATGTCAATTTCAGCCCAATAAAAAAAATAGAAAAAAGTGCTTTATATTGTGATTTCCATTTCATCACACAATTAATAAAATTAATTTTTATTTTACTGCTTCCTAAAAGACATTCTTCAGTGAAGCCAACATTGTGTTTGCTACCAGTGCATATTGGTGAAGAATGCCATGGCGACTGGTACATATTGTACCATCGCTTTGATTTGCGACCAGGTACCAAAAATTTTACCACCACTGCTTTTGCTCCATTAGCACAAATGTCAACATAGTAAAAAAAGGCAAGTAACTAGGCGTGCATGGTGGTGCACATCTGTAATCCCATACTTGGAAGGCTGAAATAGGAGGATCGCAGGTTTGCCACCAGCCTCAGCTATTTAGTGAGGCCCTCTGCAACTTGGTGAGACCTTGTTTCAAAATAAAGAATAAAAAATAGGGCTGGCGGTATAGCTGGGAGGTAGAATGCCCCTGGGTTACCACTACCAAAAACAAAACAAAGAAGCAAAAAACAAAAAACAAAGACATATACCTTCTTAGTATTATTATGAAAATAGTTTGGGCCCATCCAGACTTCTGAAAGAGTCTCAGGGCTCCCCCGGGACCTGTCGACCACACCTTGAGAGCCACTGTTGTCCTCTGAGTCGGAGCTGACCTGACCCAGCAGTAGGCGTCTGGCAAGTCCTTGGAGATTCTGAATCACAGAAACATCATTTAATTCTCCTTTCGGCCTGGTTGACCAACTTCCAGACTGGTCCTTCCTTGCTGTCTGGAAGCCACAGTCTGCCTGTCTGCTAGCTGACCTGGGAGGTGAAGGGGAAGCTGAAGCATTGTGAGGGTTAGAGCTCCCTGAAGGGAACACCTTTGCATTGAGCAGCAGGAGATGGTGTTGGGAAGTCTGCCTTTTGGGGGCCAAGAGACCTCTGCCTTCCAGGGGCGTTGCACGACTCACAGAAGTCTCCACTCTCTGTCACTCAGCTTTTCCATCAGTTTTAGGCTACTTCAAAGAGTCCCATAGCAGCTGGGAATATCGCAGGCTTAGTGCACGCTTGTAATCTCAGTACTTGGGAGGCTGAGACAGAAGGATTGCAGGTTCTTGGCCAGCCTCAGCTACTTAGTGAGGCCCTCCGCAACTTAGTGAGACCCTGTTTCAAAATAAAGAGGGTGTAGCTTGGAGGTAGAATGCCCTTGGGTTCAATCCCCGGTACCAAAAAAAAAAAAATAATAATAAGGCTGGGGGTGTAGCTTGGAGGTAGAATGCCCCTGGGTTCAGTGCCCAGTACTACCAAAAACAAAAAAACAACAACAAAAACAAAACCCAAAAACAACAACAACAAAAAAGGATATCAGGAGCCTGTAATTCCAGTCCTTGGGAGGCTGAGAGAGGAGGATTGAAGGTTCAAGGCAAGCATTGGCAATTTAGAGAGACCCTCAGCAACTTAGCGAGACCCTGTTTCTCTTTCTTTCTTTCTTTTTTTTTTTTTTTTTTTTTGTGGTACTAGGGATTCAACCCAGGGGCATTTTACTTCCGAGCTATACCCTCAGCCCCATTTTTCATTCTTTATTTTGAAACAGGGTCTCACTAAGTTTCGGAGGACCTCTAGTGAGACCCTGTTTCAAGATAAAAAATAAACAGGGCTGGGGGTTGTAGCTCAGAGGTAGAATGCCTCTGGGTTCAAACCCTAGCAAACACACACACACACGCACTCACGCACGCACATACATGGATAGCAGGAGGAGGACAGAAAGGTAGGTAGGTAAAGGGAGCCTCTTTCATAAGAAACAGGTCAATGAAAAGAAGCTCCATTGAGCGTGAGTTGATTTCTCTTGTCTCTCCTTGACTCACAACACAAAGTTGGGGCTTTGTCTTCAGTCAAAGTCAAATGATCCTGTCCCTGTCCACGGGTCTAGATTTTTTTTTTTTGGTACTGGAGATTGAACCCAGAGGCACTCTACCACTGAGCTACATCCTGAATTCTTTTAATTAATTAATTAATTTTGGTACTGGAGATTGAACCCAGGGGCATTCTACCTCTGAGCTACACCCCCAGTCCTATTTTATTTTTATTTGGAAACACGATTTCGCTAGGTTGATGAGAGGCTCACTACTTGCTGAGGCTGTCTTTGAACCTGCGATCCTCCTATCTCAGCCTCCCAAGTACTGGGATTACAAGCGTGCACTACCACGCCTAGCTCAACTCTTTTTATTTTCTCTTTTGAGACTGGGTGCTGCTAAATTATCCAGGCTGGCCTTGAATCTGTGATCCTCCTGTCTTAGCCTCCCTAGTACTGGCATTACAATCCATGCTAGCTATTATGGGAAAGAGGAGGCACAAATACTGTGATTTCATGGATATGGAGAAATTCCTCCTAATGCCCTAATTTCTGGTTGAGGATTCAGTTGAAGATTCCCTTAGCCCAGAGTAAATGGCAAATGGCAATAGTCTGTCTTTTTTTTTTTTTTTTTTTTTTTTGCAGATTGGGGCATTCTACCTCCAAGCTACACCCCCAGTTCTATTGTGTGTGTGTGTGTGTGTGTGTGTGTGTATGTGTGTGTGTGTGTGTGTGATCCTCCTCTCAGCCTCCCAAGTACTGGGATTTCAAGCGTGTGCCACCATGCCCGGCTAAGAGGTGAAGGTGACTCGCCAACCCGTTTGCTTTGTGAGATAGGCGTGTGGCTGTGCACTGCCTGTTGGCTGAACTCTGGTTTGGCTAGCCTGGGGGTGGGCTACGCTGAAGGGAGGTGCTTTAGTCCAATCAATGGCCACTTACTTGTGGCAATCTTTTTTTTTTTTTTTTTTTTTTTTTTTTCAGAGTGGAGAGGGTTACTGAGGATCAAACCCAGGCATCCCAATGCTAGGCGGGTGTTCTACCCCTGAGCTGTCTCCCCAGCCTCGAGATGGGAAGGGTGACCTCCCCCCAAGGGGACGGTGGGGGAAACACCGGGACAAGCCTTCTGTGTTTGGGCATACGTCGTTTCACTGTTATTGTTTCTTTTCCCATTCCATAAAGACTATAATCTCATACAGAAAAGGGAAATCACAACAGCAACATATGAATTGAAGTGCAGGGTTTGAGTCCTAGCAATGCATACACACACACCCAGTTGAGAATGGAGCCCACCTGAAGGGCCAGCCTGGGCTTCCTGGAAGCCAAGGTGAAAAGAGAGACACAGTGTTATGCCTAACACTAGTTATCACAGGGGAGGAAGCCACTACTTTCCCTGAGAGTAAACCAAAGGCTTTCCTAACGTGTGTGTGTGTGTGTGTGTGTGTGTGTGTGTGTGGTACTGGGTGTGGATTGAACCTAGGGGCATTTTACCTCTGAGCGACACCCCCAGCCCTTTTTAATTTTTTGTTTGGGAACAGGATCTTGCTAGGTTACTAAGAGTCTCACTACCTTGCTGAGGCTGGCCTTGAATCACAGATCCTCCTGTCTCACCCTCCTAAGTACTGGGATTATAGGTGTGCATCACCATGACCCATGACCGCAAGCTTTCCTAACTTTGTACTATAATGTAATGTCTTACTTGAGCTTTTATTTTGTTTATTTAATTTTTTTGTGGTACTGGGGATGGAACCCTGGGGGCATTCTACCTCTGAGCTATACCCCCAGCCTTATTTTATTCTTTATTTTGACACAGGGTCTCACTCAGTGGTGGAGGGCCTCACAAATTGCTGAGGCTGGCTGCGAATCTGTGATACTCCTGTCTCAGTCTCCCAAGTACTGGGATTACATGTGTGTGCCACTAAGAATAAGGCTGGAGGTGTAGCTTGGAAGTGGATCTTTTCAGACCTAAAGAAATGCAGGTTTTTTTTTTTTTTTTTTTTTTTTTTTTTTTTTTTAGTACTGGGGTTTGAACTCAGAGGCTTTCTACCTCTGAGCTTCACCACAACCCTATTATTTATTTATTTATTTATTTATTTTTGTGGTACTGGGGATGGAACCTGGGGGGCATTCTACCTCCGAGCTACACCACCAGACCTAGTTTTTATTCTTTATTTTGAAACAGGGTCTCACTAAGTTATGGAGGGCCTCACTAAGCAGCTGAAGCTAGCCTCCAACCCGGATCCTCCAGTTTCAGCCTCCCAAATGCTGGGATTACAAGCATGCGCCACCATGCCCGGCTCCTATTTTATTTTTTTTACTTTGAATCAGTGTCTCACTAAGTTGCAAAGGGCCTTGCTAAGTTGCTGAGGCTGGTTGTGAACCTGCAATCCTTCTGTCTCAGCCTTCCAAGTACTGGGATTACAAGAGTGTGCCATCACATCCAGTGGGTAATGCAATTTTGCAATGTGGAATTCTTTTGCAAGCTAGTATGGGTAGGTTTTTTTTTTTTTTTTTTTCCTTTTTGTTGAAAACTTGAATCTTCTCTGCTTTTTTTTTTTTTTGATGCGTAGGTACATTTTATTGGTTTTCTTTCAAAAATGCTTCTAAAAAAGAATAAAGTTAAAAGCCAAGGCCCTGGCCAGCAGGTGAGACTCTTCCTTCCTCCTCATCCTGGGAGTCCTCTTCCACCCCGGTGTCCCCCAGCTCTGTCTCTGCTGCAGTGCAGGGCTTGCTACTTTTGCTTACAGCCAAACCCCAAGAGGAAAGAACTACCACCTAGCAGCTCCTTCCCCTCACCCCAGCTCCCTCAATCAGATCCTGGCTGCAGATGGCTGCAAGAACTGTTGAGATCTAGCAGGAATTCTGAATCCCAGAGGGCCAAGTGAGGGCACAGTCTAGGAAGACTCATCCTCCTCTGGCTCAGGTGACCCCTAAAAATGGTGCTGGGCTCAGCACTGTTACCACTTCACTCCCAGAGGCCAGATGAACACCCTCAGTCCAGGGAGGACTAGAGGCCTTGGCCTCAGCTGCGAGCTGGTGCTCCCGCTGTGAGTTTTTTTTTTTTTCGGTACTGGGAATTGAATTCAGGGGCATTCTACCTCTTAGCTACACCCCCAGCCCCAATTTTTATTCTTTATTTTCGAAGCAGGGTCTCACTAAGTTGCAGAGAGCCTCACTAAGTAACTGAGGCTTGCTGGGAACCTGGACCCTCCAGTCTCAGCCTCCCAAGTACGGGGATTACAAGTGGACGCCACCATGCCCGGCTCCGCTGTGGTTTTGAGTAGGAGCTGAGGTTGAGGCAGTTTTTACAAACATTATATTACATTAGTTTTATCCTGATTATAGCTACAGGTGAAAGATACCACTATTTTTTTTTTCTTGTTGTGGCACCGGGGATTAAACCCAGAGACATTCTACTTCTGAGCTATACCCTCAGCCTTATTTTTATTTTTATTTTTGAAACAGGGTCTCCTTCAGTTGATGAGTCTCACTACTTGCTGATGCTGTCCTCGAACCTGCGATCCTGCTGTCTCAGCCTTCCAAGGACTGGGATTACAGGTGTGGGCCACCATGCCTGACACCACTATTCTATTTTTATTTTTATTTTATTTTATTATTGAACCTAGGGGTATTCTACCTCCGAGCTACACCCTCAGTCCTATTTTTTTAAATCTTTATTTCGAAACAGGGTCTCACTAAGTTGCGGAGGGCTTCACTAAATAGTTGAGGCTGGCCGGCAACCCGGAGCCTCCTGTCTCGGCCTCCCAAGAACTGGGATTACAAGTGTGCGCCTCCACGCCCGGCTACCACTATTGTATTTAATAGTAAGTAAAGTGAGCCGAAGTCGTGCCAAGGACTATAAAGCCTTCTAAATATCTGTAGGTCCACCTTTGATTTTCTCTTTCCGGATATGTCATCGTTCTTCCCCTGCTCTTTCCCCATTTGTTCTATCCCTTTTTCAGCAGGGCTCCTCCTGGAGCGACTACCGTGCAGCTAGCATTCCGCTGGTCTAAGGCCCCGCCCACCTCTGGGCGTGACCAAGCGCCAGGCCCCGCCCCCGCCCAACACGCGGCGTCCCGCCCACTTTCCCCCCGGTCGCCGACACAGCGCTGGAGCGTGCGCGCGCGCCCCCGCTCGCGGCCCGGCTCGGCATCGGGAGCGCGCTCTGTGTGGCCACTGCCGCCATGTTGTTGTGGTTGTGAGAAGGCGGCGGCAGGCGGCGGCGGCGGCGGAGGCGCAGCCGGACGAGACGCTCCAGCGGCCCAGGCGCTGCCCCCCGCCGGCCCTGGCTGGGAGCCTTGAGGGGTGGCGGAGGAGGCCGTGCCTTGGCGAGCCTCGCCATGTCCTGCCGCCTGGTAAGAAGCCCACCCTCGGTCTCGGGCGGTGAGGAGGAGCTGGAGGAGGGGCCGGCCTCAGCCCGGGCGCCGCGGCTGTCACCCGCGGAGGAGGCGGCGGCCCGCGGGGCCCGAGCGGGGTGCCGAGCGGGAGGGGCGGCCGCGGTGGGCCCGACCCGCGGCGCGGGGGAGGCGGGGCCCTGGCCCGGGCGGCCTTGCTGGACCTGGCAAGGACGAGCCCGTGGGTCCCGGCGCTCTCCGGGAGCGCCCCGGGAATGCCGGCCGAACCCCGGCAGGTGGGTGTGCACCCTTCGGCCCGGACCGGGTCTGTGCAGTCCTCGGAGCGGGGAGGCCGCAGGTCGGGGGCCACTTGAGCCCCAGGCGAGCCGTGCGGGCCCAGGCCTTGTGGGAAGGAGTGTCCGCCAGACTGCAGCAGGGCATCCTCCTGACCTGCCAGGGCTTGGGTGGGAAGAATGGATCGCGGGCGGTGGAGGGAACGCTGGAAACACTGGTCAAGCCTCTCCGCAAAAAAGATTACAGTGTTATTTCTTGGGTAGAAATTGTGCTGAATGTATTGCAGCTCGACCTAGAAGATGATAGATTGTTGGCTGTACTTTGGGCTGGAAACCTTATCTCAGAATTAGGGGGTGGATTTTATGGCCTCTGGAGTCTAATAATTTCACTTGTGAGTTTTGCACATGGGCTACTGTGAGGTATTGATGGTCAGACTCGGGGCTAAATTTTTACTGTTCTGGTCTCTTGACATCTACTTTGTTTTCTGACAGTTTATTTTTCATCTCCAAGAAAAAAAGTACACATACTCTCCTACTTGAGGTTCAACTTAATTTCTCATAATGTGAACGATGATTCCATCCGAGGCTGTAGTTGAATTACAGGAGATGACTTTTCTTTCTTTCTATCGATCTATCTCTTTATCTATCAGTGGGCACTGGGGATTGAACCCAGAGGTTCCCTACCCCTGAGCTATATCCCCAGCCCTTTTTATTTTTATCTTGAGGCAAGGTAAGTTGCCCAGGCTGTCCTTGAATTTGCCATCCTCCTGCCTCAGCCTCCCTAGTAGCTGGTTGTAGGTGAGCACCACCTAGCCAGGTAAGGAGATGATTTTTATGTAAAATGTGATTTGTCTGTGGAAAGGTGACAGGACCTTCCCCTTTTAGTTTTAGGGCTCTTTCAGTAGAGTAAAAGACATGACTCGTGTTGTTTTTGCTTGGTGACCCAATAAGGTGTGTTGGTGGCCTACAGGAAGACTTCCTTTCTATGGTATATGACTTGGGTGGGTAGAAAGCATACAAAATGACACTGTTTTGAGTAAACCCAGAACAGTGTGCTATTAAACTAAAATTGGAGGGTTCTAGAATTTTAGACCGGCTCTACCTCACTTTCAGGTGACCCAGAACAGTTCCAGTGACCAGCACAAGATGCAGCCCCACTTGTAGTTAATGGGAAGGCATAGGAAAACTCAAGTTTCTCAGCTTGAAGCAAGGTTCTTTAGTTCAGTGATTACCTAAAGGCCAGTCATTAGGACTTTTATGGACTACCTAACATGCTGATTCGTGGGCCTTATGCAACATCTGGTGAATTAAAACTCTGAGAATGGGGCCTGGGAAACCTATTCTTACAAAATTTGCTCAATGATTCTGGTCAGCCTGGTAAAACTTCTGTTATAGGTAGGGGTTTTCAAAGAATTCCTATTAAATAAATGACTTCTGAGAGAGCTTTTAATTGTGTATAGATCTTTAAGAATTTGAGAGGTGGAGAAGAAGGGGAAGCATGAGAAACTTCAAACTGCAGTTTGAACATCTTCGTTTAAAACATAATAGATTTATGTAGGGAAAACAGGTTTGTTGCCAAGAGTTACTTGTGCCCAAGTTATTAGGAATACATTTGACACAATTAGGTGCTGCTTACCTGGAGGTATATCCAGAAATATATTGAAGAATGCAGAGGAGAGGCAGTTAAGTTGGCTTCTGGCTCACAAAGGGGTCTGCTAAAGGTGCTTCCCAACATTGCTCCTAAGCCATCTGACTCAGGTTTCTAGTCAAGTGAAGGGTAAGATGGGTGTGTTAGCAGTCATTTGAGACCAGGTTTGTGAACCAGGAAGGTTTACTATGCAGCTGAAAAGTTCTTGAAATTTGCCCCAGGCTGTGAGGAGTGGTAAAGTCAGTTTAAAAATCTACTTTAAGTTCTGGTTAACTCTTCTGTGGTCAAGTGGAATCCTGAGTTATCAAAGGAAGTATACACCTTTCAAAGGAGGTGTGGTGAGAGTTGTAATAAGTTTGGAAGAGGTAGAAGAAAGTGTTTGTTTGTTTGTTTATTTTGTGGTACTAGGGATTGAACCCAGGGGCATTCTACCTCCAAGCTATACCTCCACTCCTACTTTTTTTTTTTTTTTTTTTTTTTTGGCGGTACTGGGGATTGAACTCAGGGGCATTCTACCTCCGAGCTATACCCCCAGCCCCATTTTTTATTCTTTATTTTGAAACCGAGTCTCACTAAGTTGCGGAGTGCCTCACTAGGTAGCTGAGGCTGGCCGCGAACCTGGATCCTCTGGTCTCAGCCTCCCGAATGCTGGGATT
>PVLC010045128.1:0-11909 GCA_004027655.1 Graphiurus murinus | reverse complement strand
ACTCAGGGGCATTCTACCTCCGAGCTATACCCCCAGCCCCATTTTTTATTCTTTATTTTGAAACCGAGTCTCACTAAGTTGCGGAGTGCCTCACTAGGTAGCTGAGGCTGGCCGCGAACCCGGATCCTCCGGTCTCAGCCTCCCGAATGCTGGGATTACAAGCGTGCGCCACCACGCCCGGCTTTTTTTTTTTTTTTTTAACATGAATGAGTGTTGGATTTTCTCAAATGCTTTTTCAGCATCTATTGAAATGATCATGTAAGTTTTGTCCTTAGTTATATTTATGTGATGAATAACATATATGATTTATATATGTTGAACTAGTCCTGCATTCCTGAGATGAAACCAACTTGGACATGGTGTACAAATTTTTTTGATGTGGTTTTGCATGCACATATCTAGTATTTTGTTTAGAATTTTTGCATCTATGTTCATCAATTATATTGTCTGCATTTTTATTTTCTTGAGGGATCATTATTTGGCTTTGGAATTAGACTGTTTTTGTTTTCCTAGGTCTTTGAAGTATGTCATTAGGTTTTTTATTTGGTGACTTTCTGTTTTTGTTATGTGGGCACTCAGTGCTGTAAATTTTCAATTTAACACTGTCTTCAAAGTTTATCATAGATTTTGGTATGTGTGTCTCTCTTTTTGTTTAACTCTAGGATTTTTTTTTTTTTATTTCTCCCCTTATTACTTCTCTGACCCAGTCCTTATTCATGAGTGTATCATTAAGTTTCCATGTATTTGTGTAATTTCTTTTTGTTTTCCTATTATTGATTTCCACTTTCATTTTGTTGTGATCTGAGAAGATGCAGGGAATTATATAACATTTTTGAATTTTCTGATACTTGCGTTGTGGTCTGTTTTGGAGAAGGTACCATGAACAGCTGAGAAGAATGTGTATTCAGGGTTGTTGGTTGAAATATTCTGTATATGTTTATTAGGTCCATTTGGTTTATAGAGTTCTTTGGGTCTGAAGAGTCTTTACTCATCTTTTGCCTGGAAGGTTGATCTAGTGGTGAGACTGGTGTGTTGAAGTTTCCCAAAGAGTTTGTTTACAAAAGTGGGTGCACCCACATTTGGGGAATAAAGGCTTACTAACATTATATCTTCATGTTGGATTATTCTTTTTATTATCATATAGTTTTAATCCACATTGCCAGTCTGTGTCTTTTAATTGGGGAGTTAAGACCTTTGGCATTCTGTGTTATTATTAAGATATGATTTTTGTTTCCTGTCATTTTGAGTTCTATTTTCTGTTTGATGTAGTGTTATTTTTTCTTTGCTTGGTTGCCATTCTGGTGTAGTTCATCCCTTCTCTGGTTCTGGTATTTGCTTCTTTTCTCTTTTTTGTGTTTTATTTTTTTAAGTATTTTCCCTAGCACTGGCTTGGTAGTCATGAATTCTTTTAGTTTCTGCTTGTCTTGGAACATATTTATTTCTCCATCAAGTTTGAACGATGTCTTTGCTGGATATAGGAGTCTTGGTTGGAAGTTGTTTTTTTTCCAGGGTCTGGAGTATATCATCCCAGCTCCTCCTGGCATTAATTACTTGGCTAAATCTAGAGTAATTTTTTATTGTTTTGTTCCCAAATGTCACCTGTTCTTTTGTTCTTGCTGCTTTTACAATTCTTTCCTTGGTCTCTATGTTAGTCATTTTGATTATTATGTGGTATGGGGGAAGTGTTTCTTTGTTCTTGTCTGGATGGTGTTCTGAATGTTTTCTGTACATGGATGTCCAAATCTTTTTCTATATTTGGGAAATTCTCTCTCTGAAGAGGTTTCTGATACCCTTAGTTTGTGCTTCTAGACCTTCTTTAATGCCTATTATCTGTAAGTTAGGACTTCTCATATTGTCCCATATTTGTTGTATGTTCAGGTCATTTTGTTGTAGTGTTAACTCTATATTGTTGACTATGTTTCAGTTTTGAATGAACTGTCTTCCAGGAACAATATTCTGTTTTCCATGTGGTCTTGCCTGCTAGTGATGGTTTTTATTGTGGTCTTTAATTCATTTGTTGAGTCCTTCATCTTGCTAAAAGTCTCTTTTTGTTTTTTTCTTAGAGAATCAGTTTATCTACTAGTATACTCTTTCATTTTCTGTACACTTTTTTGAGGCCTTTCATCATAATGAAGATCAAAATTCAGAATTCTCCTTGTGTAATTTCCTGAAGACTGGTATTGGTGATCTCCCTTGGTGTTGAGTTGTGAGAGTTTATTGTTTCCTTGCTGTTCTTCATTCTCATATTTTCAGGGTTCTCAAGTTTGTATTTCTGTTGTCTTGGCATCTTCTTCCTCTTTGTGTGTGTGAGTCCTGTATCTATTTGTTATCCCTTTATAATAAGGTCTATACTGGGGGTATATATTTGCCTCTACCAATCTGTCTCATATAATCAAACTTTTGAGTTTGTCCCCCAGAGCCTCTTTTATAAGATATAGTTCTTAGTGCAGGCAAAGAGGAATCTCTGATTAGCTACAGGCCGCTATGTTCTCCAGGCCCAAACTCCATAGGAGAAGAGACTGTGATGTTCTGCTCAATACCTGCAGCCTGCCGGTTGGGATTTAATGCCCTACACATACCATTGTTGCTCTGCTGATTGTGAGCCTGTCAAACTGCAGAGTGCTGACTTCTGAGCTCTGTGGCAAGTGGACTTAAGCTCAGCAGGGCCAGTGCTTGGCCTGGCTTACTGAGCTTTGATGGTCCCTGGAACCTCTCTCCTAATATGCTGGTTATGATTACGTGGAGCACTGTCAGTCACTGGTATGCATGCATGCCAGGCACAAACTCTGCTGACAGAGAGAGTATTGAGTTCCCAGCCTATAGCTGTCATTATGTGAGCTCTTCTTGGCCCCGGATCTCCCTGCTTTTAGTGCCCAAGCTCTCGCAGGGAGAGATTGTATAGTCCTAAGCCTGGGGCTTGGGTGGCTTAGTTATTTAGCCCCAGGGACAGCACTGCTTCTCTAGTCATCTGCGATCACATGATACCTTGTTGGTTTCTGATGTTGGTGCTTGTTGTGCCCAAACATGGCCAGGTGTGAGTTTATAGAATTTTGAGCCTGCATCTCAGTAAGCTGAGTTATTTCAGCCTGTAGACACCATGGCTGGCTGTCCTGTGGTGATTGCTGGAGACCCTTCAAGGGTGCAGCAAACTGCTACTCTAGGTCCTTCGCACCGGAATGACCCTAGGGGCTGTCTGCTAATTCATGTTCTTCTATGTTTGACTGTAACCCCCACCCCCATCTCTGCAGGGGTGATTTGCAAACTTACAATTCCAGTGAGTCTGTTTGTTGCCACTCAAGTCCCTGTAGCCATGCAGGATGGCCTCCTGCTGGGATGATTTGTTTACCCATGGTCTTGGTCTTGATGAATGCTGCTTGGGTCCCTGCAGCAGAGATGAATTCAGCTGCAGCTGCAGGATCTAGGTGGGCCTTCTGGATAGTTGAGTCTCTTTTGAGTGTGGAGAGAAAAGTCAACTGCTTTTGATGATGGTCTGTAGTCGCTGCCTTCACAGGAATCTGCTGCTTCTTGGCTGGGGTTGGTCACTGGGAGTCCTGGTTCTAGTGTAGTCTGGCCAAGATGGTGCTGCTGCCGCTGCTCTCCACTCACCAGGAAAGATATGGGAGCTCTTTAAAGTCTTCTGCTCTCGTCTGCCTCAGATTCCTCCACATCTCAACTATTGTTGTTTTGTTGAGTTTTGGCTGCCTTTCTTTCCTTGTCAAGAGGTAGTTGTCCCACTAGTTGAGTTCCAAGTCTCGAAGTGCCTGAAACATGCTGTCTCCCTCTATTCTTTATTCCTAGAGGAAATTTTAGAATCAAGATGATTGGGTAATATATTAAAGATATGAATCACTAAAAATGGGACATGTATTTATAAAAGTTTGCTAATAAATGAACCTTTTTGAGAGTGGCTGTACGGAATCTTTTAGTTGAATGCTGTTTACTTGCTTTAAAAAAAAAGGAAAAGAATTACTATAGACTATCTTATGGGCTTTCCTCAGTCATAAAGGAATTTGTGGCAACATATACTCCCCTAAGAAATTTGAGCAAGTTATTTTATTTCTCAGGGCCTTAGTTTCTCCATCTGTAAAGTGGGGGTAATAAGAATGTGGATCTCATATTGTTATGTGGATGTTTCATGGAGATAATGTGTCTAAAGCCTTAAGAGTTCCAGGTTACTATCATTATTGTACTCAGAGGATTTGTTCACATGCAGAGGAAGTGGGGATGGATGTTTATATGTGGAAATAGTTCCCTTAGTTGTTCTTAACCTAAATGACCAGAGGAGTCAAGGTATGATATTTTTGACCTGAAAAATTCTAACTTTCTGTTTTAGAGAAAATTCAGTAGCATAAAGATTACTGGCTGTAGTTGCTAACACTTTTTTGTTGTTGTTGTTTGGTTTTCTCTTAATCTGGTTTGGTTAGAATATAAGAAGAAACTCTTGCTTTCATTCAATCTTAAAATGTAAATTATATCTAGAATTTTGAATTATGGAAAGTGTTAATATTTATGTGTATCTCAGAGTAATGTGTGTGTGTGTGTGTGTGTGTGTGTGTGTGTGTGTGTGTGTGTGTGTTGAGTAGAAGAGGCATAATTGCAAAATCCCTGCTCACTCCAAATTTTTTCCCTTTGGTGTTTGAATAAGGAAGAAAGGCTATGAGAGCTAAATATCATCTACTACAATAACAGTTTTAGGGACTATCATCATTCACATGCTTGAAACCTCCTATTCCAATATTATAAACAAAACATTCCCTTTAAAACATGACATTCTAACAATCAGCAGCCATTCAAACTAACCTATGTTCATAAGAATAGACCTTCCTGTTGGTGTATTTACAAGTATAAGACCTGTGTTGAATAGCATAGTCTCCAAATAGGAATTTAAATTTAATAAGCATTTCTTGCAAAGCATCGACTTGCAATGACAGAAAGATGACTAAAGAGATAGTGTCTGAGCCAAGTAGTAATTCAAGGGAGGAAAAAGAGAAAGGAAGAACATCATTTGTGTATGACAGATCAGAAAAAAAGAATCTTGGTAGTATACTGGGCAGAGGATTTTTCATATTATGGGTTGCTGATGGCAGTGGGTTCTGCAACGCCTTCTTCTAGGTATTCAGGGGTCTGGTACTTGGACCCTCATGGAGGAATCACTTTTTATTTTCAGTCTCACTTCTCAAAATATTTTCCTTGCAATGAACCAAAGTTTGCAGAGTATTCTGCCTTCTTGGTAGTGTTTTTATTCAGTTGGGGCTTGACGGTTTACTGTAGCAACTTGTTTTATGGTTTGAGGTCTGCCTTTGATTATGTAATCTTTGAGCTATTTTATCATCTTTTACTTCCCTTTTATCTTTCATTTTGAAATAATAAAACAGAGAGTATGGTGAGGATTTAGAGAGGAAAAATGGGGAGTAATGGTGTTAGGTAGTCATAAGCAGGGCAGGGAAAGGAATGAGACAGGGAGGAGCCCTCCTGAAAAGAGATGGGGATTGCCCCACCCAGCTGTGATCAGAGACTTGGAGCCATTACATTGCAGCTTTAGATACTAGTGGAAAATATAGCATGATGGATTTAGCACAGTCACACTAAGCAATAACCACCCCAAATTACATTGCATGAGGAGAGGTGAGATTTTTGGACAGTATTAAAACCTCACCAGGCAACAGACTTGCCTCTTCCCCTTCGTCCTTCTTTCTGCTCCTGGACCAATGAGCTTGGTGACCCAATTGTGGAACCTAACTAATAAAATCTTTTGTGCCTACCCTATGTGTCTCTCAAATGCAATCTTTCTTTTGGGGAAACAAGAACTGGGGAAAACTCATGGCCCAGTGACAGTGGAATGTAGAGTCATTTGCTGAAGTAACAGCCCATGTTCCCCAGAGGGAAGATGTGTTTTCTCCAGGTGCCCCTGCCCAGGCCTTTATCTTTCTCTGAGCAGCTCCCTCCGCCCACCTCCTAGGGTGGTCTATAGAGAAGTCTCCATCTTACATCTGATAAATTAGAAAGACACTTCCAAACTCCAAAGTACCTTTCAGGTAATTTATGGGATCTATAAGAGGGCAGTAATTTAGTCCTA
The DNA here is from genome assembly GCA_004027655.1 of Graphiurus murinus. Classification (NCBI taxonomy): domain Eukaryota; kingdom Metazoa; phylum Chordata; class Mammalia; order Rodentia; family Gliridae; genus Graphiurus; species Graphiurus murinus. The sequence continues at coordinate 5,833 of PVLC010045128.1, read as the reverse complement.
AAGACAACTCAAGGAATTTTTGGGATAATGCTATTTTCTTAATTCCAGAAAAATCCAGAGACTGTCACTGGAGCCTTGCACAGTGCACAGTTCAGGAAAAATGGAAAGCTCCAAACCAGAACATTGCAGCTTGTACACCAAGAGCAAATGATGTATACAGTATAGCCATACATGGACACAGAGAGAGAAGGAATAGGCCAGAAAGAGGGATGTTTAAGCCGGGCGTGGTGGCGCACGCTTGTAATCCCAGCATTTGGGAGGCTGAGACCTGAGGATCCGGGTTCGCGGCCAGCCTCAGCTACTTAGTGAGGCACTCCGCAACTTAGTGAGACTCATTTTCAAAATAAAGAATAAAAAATAGGGCTGGGGGTGTAGCTCAGATGTAGAATGCCCCTGAGTTCAATCCCCAGTACCGCAAAAAAAAAAAAAGCAAACCTAAGTTAATAAATGAATGTTTCAGAGAGTAGTTGTTGAGCTTGAGTAGAAAATTTTAACACTAAGTTTAAGATTTTCAAGTGATAAGATCATTAATACGAAAAGATGGATAATGTGCGCAGGTTGTATGATTTTTGTGGCTGGAATCATAAAGTATTTTAAGGACAGAAGAATTCAGCTGTGCTTCCTGTTGGAAATATATTGCAAATTGTTGTTCAAATAAATTGGTTTTGGTTTTATTCAAACCCAGAGCTACTGAACAAATCCAGTTTCTGGTTTCTCAAGGACTAACAAAGCAATTCATGTGCTTAACTTTTTTATGTCAGTTTTGCTGAATGCTAGTAGGATGATTACCTATTTTACTTCTTGGGGTAACTAATTTTTTTAAACTGAAGACTTTTACTAATAGTTGAAGTAGAGGGTTATGTTATCTAAAATTTCCTTAGTTTTACTTTTTAAATAAATTTACTCTTTAGAGTGCTGGTTTGCTTTTGTTTTTTGGTATAACATTATCCTGAACAGCCTTTTTAGGGCAATATAATCTTTAATATATAATTGTGAGAATGCCTTTTCAGTTTATTAGTTTCTTATTTCAAGTGACATATAATCTGCTCTTCTAGATAATACATGCATCATGTAGAGTGGAGATATTTCTTTTCAGATAATTTCCAAAAGGATGAAAGAAAAATGCTTCCTTAAGTGTAAACAGAGAAATAAGGAATACTGAAAAATTTCCCTTAAATTATAAAGCAACCATCTCTCCTATTCAAAACAAAGTACAATGGGGCATGTTTTCTTTTTGATTACATTTCTAATGAAATACTATGTAAGAAGAGTCAAAGCAATAGAATTGATTTTCCAGAAACACCAGATGTAGACCCACCTGTCTGATTACTGTTAAGAGCTCTAATCTTGTGAGTAGGTAAATACCATAATTGAAGTCACATGCCATTTCCACACCGTTATAGTAGGTCCAAAGCTGGAACTCTGTTAAGAAATTTGAGCTTGTGTTGGTTCTTATCTTTTTGTTCATACATATTAAAAAGCAACCAAGGAGAATCACAACATCATTTTTGCAGGTCCAAATTCCTGACTCTGCCACTCGTCAACATGGAGTGAGTTCAGTCCTTGACTCTGACCTTTAGCTCAATGTCTCTTTTTGGTAGGCTGGTTGTAGAAAGAGAGATGCTGCACTTGTGAAGCACTTGGCATGGAGGTTGCTCAGATGTTAGCTGTTGCCTGTTTTTCTAACCTTCTGTTACAGCACCCAAATAGACTCCTTTAAACACTATCATCTTATCTACTGGCTGAAGTGCCTAAGTGACATTTTAATTTTACACATCATAGTATCATATTCTTTCACTCAAGAAATATGAATTTAGCATTGTCTTCATACAGAAAAAGAAAATAAAAACATGGTCCTTTCGTTCAAGAACTCTGGTTTAATGAGCCAAATTACTTATGGCATTTAAATCTATCTCTTAACCAAGTCACAAATGATCTGGTTCCCATTTCAAGTACTTCATTTCCAGTTGCTCAGTCACACATTCCCCTTACCAGGGGGTTCTCAACACTGGATGAACACTAGAACTACTTGGGAGAATTTAGAAATGCCTGGGTCCTGAATGGATTAACTAAGTCAAAATTTCTCTGCTCCCTGTTTTGCGTGGTGCCCTCTTTTATATCTCTGTATACTTTTTTCATTTGGATTTGTTTGACAAGTGCAATTTACAGAATTTTTCTTAATCATTGCTTTTGTGCCTTTTGTTTCCCAAGTTTAGCGCATATGCTTCTTGTGGAAGGGATTGGATGTTCTCTTTCTGTGCGCCATTTCAGTGTTACACTTCTGATTGCAGTGGGCACTCGACAGTGGTTGTGACCAACTGACTCACTTCTGGTAAGCGAACCTCTTCCTCCAACCTACTTTGGCATTAGCAGCTGTGAGATATCAGCGTGAAATATTGGACTTTTATCTAACTTGACTTTTCTAACTCCAAATTTTTATCTATTTCATCAGTCGGTTCCTTGGAATTTAATCTTCTTTCCTTTCCACTAGTCCAAATGAAATATTTTACAATTTCTTATCTTCAGTTGATTTTTTTTTTTTGGAGGGGCGTCTGTGTTATAAAGCCACTGAACTGAAGTGTACATACAGGGACCATATCATTCTTATTTTATGTCCCAGGCACAGCGATAAATACCTGGCATACAGTAGTTACTTAATAAAGATTTGTTGAATTACTTGAAATTAGTTCTTCAGTTAAGGTCCATTAGCAGAAACACTCTGAATTCATCTATCACGCTGATTATTTTGAAAACCAGATGCATTTCTAATAGCATTTTTTCTCTGCATTTATCTTGTTGTGACTCATAAATTCTGAGAATCTAACTTTCCTGCTTTGTATCACTGTACCTCTCGCAGCACTTCAGTTTTCTGACATCCTTTTGGATTTTATGTTGGCTCATGTTGATCATTGATCTCTCTGGCTGTCTGTGGGTCTATGAATAACACCATACCTAAAGAAGGCCAGTCCAAGTTATTGTGTATGATCTGAATAATTCTTTTCCTGAATCTCATTAGAGAAAACATGAAACATATTAAAAATAAGCAACATAAATATTAGTCAACTTATTTTTCTCAAAGACAATCACTGAGAATTATGGTTGTATGTTTCCTACTAATCTTTTTTCTATGCATTAAAAACATTCATGATTTTGTCTAAAATCCAACTGTTTATTTGATTTTGTATTCTGGTTTAATCCTTTGATACTGTAAACTAAGTGGTTTCCAATATTTTATATGCCTTTGTTAAGTTCTACTTAATGGCTCTATTGTATACTTATAACTATACATGCAATACTTTTAATAAACCATCTTCTTATCATTGAACTATTGGATTGAACTATATTTTCATTATCACAAATAATCCTGAGATAATCATATTTATGTATACAGATTTTTCTACAAATAGGGTTATGCCTCAGAATATGTTTCCAAGAGTATGGAAATTTTCAAATTCTTGAGACATGTAAAATTAATTACTTCCCAAAGGATTGTAATCTTCCACAGTCTTGACAGCAGTACATGAGTCCTCCCCCTTTCCGTAACTCTTGATAGTCTTGAGAAATTTTTTTTTTTTTTTTTTTTGGTGGTACTGGGGCTAGAACACAGGTGGTTGGAATTCTACTTCTGAGCTACAACTTTAGCCCTATTTTATTTTAGTTTTTTAACTTTGAAATAGGGTATCACTAAGTTACTAAATTCTGGTCTAGAAACTGCAATCCTTCTGTCTCAGCCTCCCAAGTACTAAAATTAGTAGGCATGTACCACTGTGCCCAGCAAGGACTTGCTATTTAATATAAAAAATTGATAGTTGTTATTTTATCTCAGATCCTCCTGGAGGTTTTGGCTATGTGGATGTGTTTAACTCCATTCACTTTGGCATATTGCAGTAACTACTTTGAATGTCTCCATACTAAGACCACCTGAGGCTGCTGTTGATGAGGAGAAAGCAAGTTACTTGGCTTGGTTCGAGTGCTGATAGGGCCTGTTGGACTATGTAGTGCTACAGTGTCAGTAGAGGCCAATGCACAGCTATGAATGTGCTGACAGAGACACTTGAGCCACCATGTCACCCTGGTGTCAACATATGATCTTATAAGTTAAGAATCCCCCACGCCCCGCCTCAAACTCAAGCCTATTCAGGCAAGAGGAAGCTATAAAGTTACAAAGTATCTGTGGACTTCTACAATATAGTTTCTTTATGAGAGATGGGAACTGTAGGGCTGTAGGATGGTTTCTGTTGACTCTATATTATCTTTAAGCCTCTTCCATATTCTGCGAGAATTTTTGTCGTTGTTATTGTTTTGTTTGTTTTTGGTGCTTGGGATGTTAGGGGCCTGGACAGGGGCCAGCTATGGTTGCAGGTAGTGGGATCCCTAGGGTAAAGAAAGCAGGTGGAGCCACCATTCAGAGGAGAACAAACAGCAACTTTATTCTGTAGACCTGTTCCTTATATAGGGTTCTGTACAAAATAGCACATGTTCATGTCAGTGTGACGCGGGCATTCATATTGCATTTTGCCTAGTCATTACACATCTGTGGCTGTGTGAGATGTGTGTATATCTGTGGCCACATGGGGTCATGTCCTCACTACTGACCTGTATTTCCTGTGGGCCCCATATTTCACCCCCTACACGGTGACAGTGTGTGACTTGACCCAGAGAGCATTACATTGGGCCCAAATACCACAACAACAACAGAGGGTGCAACAAGTAACTATTAGTCCTCCAGCCACACAAGTGAGGATAGTCAATACCCATCTCCAGGAGGAGCCCAGTGAATTCCATCAGGTCATAAGCTGGTCCTCCAGTAAGGCCTGAGTAGCCTACACCTCCACATCCATCTTCACTAAGGCTTGCTGTACCTGTTGCTTGTGGTGTTATGTTTAGATGTAGAATGGCCCCTTGAGGAGCTCATAAATTGGTGTTTGGAGTTGATATAGTTAAGTCTTGAGGGTTGTGATCCCAGCAGTGGATAAATCCATTCTAATGGACTTACCTGGCTGGTACTTGGTAGGCCGTTAGGTTGTGGATGGAGGTGGGTCCCTGGAGGTAGTCCCTCTGGGGATTATATTTATTTCCTCCTCCCCCTGCTCTCTCTCTTGCTCCCGGCCTCTATGCTGTGAACACAGCTCCTGTGCTTTCCCTCTCTCTGCCTCCTGCTGTAACACCCGAGATCCCCGATCCCCAGCCTCACATGGACTGATTCTGAAACCATAAGAAAAGAATTCTTCTTTCTTCTAAGTTATGTGGTCAGGTCTTTTAGATTATAGCTGCAAGAATTCTTACCAAAGCAGTGGTATGGAATGTATACACAGCACTGTACATGGAGAAGAGCACATGTTCTACCTTGGGCAGCTGTGAGCATACCTAATGCCATTCTATTCTGCAAAACTACCTTCCACATCTGGGTGGTTTCATCCATTAAAAGGGAAACAGTCCAATGGGACCTATTTAAAGCTTCTGCAACATGTTGGGCTAAAGCTTCCACTGATAGCTCTACATCTGTAGTACCACCCCCTGGAATAAACAAGAGTAACATAGTTCTTGGGACAACCACCCAACAATTCAATTGGTTACCAACTGGTTTACCTGCTCTATACAAAATGGTGCTATGCTTACACGTTCTACATGTTCCTCCATTAATTAGCCCCAGCCATTTTCTGTAGCATATCCTAACATGGGGAACATTATTACAGTTTTGGTGCAACAAGTCCTCTATTACACAGCATTGTTCATCCCATTCTGTGTTGCTATTGTTCCAGGGTTGTAAGGTAGTCCAGTTGTCTGCATTAGTGGGGGAAATTCACCATGGGAGATTTTTTTTTTTTTTGGT
>PVLC010045127.1:0-11910 GCA_004027655.1 Graphiurus murinus | reverse complement strand
AAAAAAAAAAAAAAAAAAAAAAAAAAAAAAAAGAAGGAGCCAAGAGTGGTGGTGCACGATTGTAATCCCAGTACTTGGGAGGCTGAGACCAGAGAATCCGGGTTGGAGGCCAGCCTCAGCTATTTAGTGAGGCCCTCGGCAACTTAGTGAGACCCTGTTTCAAAATAAAGAATAAAAAATAGGGCTGGGGGTGTAGCTTGGAGATAGAATGCCCCTGAGTTCAATCCCCAGTACCGCAAATAAATAAATAAATAAATATAAAAATAAGAATGAAGAGTTTTAGCTAGACATGGAGGCACACACCTGTCATCCCAGTACTTGGCTGAGACAGGAGGATCAAAGGTTCACGGCCAGCCTCAGCAACTTAGGGAGACCCTGTTTCCAAATAAAAATAAAATAGAGCTGGGGGTGTACCTTGGAGATAGAATGTCCCTGGTTCAATCCCTAGTCCTCCCCAACCCAATTTTGTATGTGTGTGTGTGTGTGTGTGTGTGTGTGAACCCAGAGGCAGTCTATCTCCAAGCTACATCCTCAGCCCAATTTTTAATGCTTTATTTATTTTGTGGTACTGGGGATTGAACCCAGTGGTATTCTACCTCCAGGCGATGCCCCCTAAGTAGCTGAAGCTGGCTGCGAACCTGCAATCCTCCTGTTTCAGCTTCCCAAGTACTAGGATTACAAGCATGCACCACCACACCCAGCTTATGCTTTATTTTGAAACAGGGTCTCACTAAGTTGCAGAGGGCCTCTCACTAAGTAGCTGAGGCTGGCTGAAAACCCGGATTCTCCAGTCTCAGCCTCCCAAATACTGGGATTACAAGTGTGTGCCACCACACCTGGCAAAAGTTTTTTTTTTTTTTTTTTTAATTACTTTTGGCCCATAGTATTTCACGTCATATCATGGTCCAGCACCCCTGGTGGGGATCACAGTGCAGTTCCTGGCAGAGCAGTGCAGGGGAAGAAGATGGAGTAATATAGCCAGTCAGGCCTAGAAGGGCCACTTTTTATATTGAATAGAATTTTGTGTTCCTTAAAATGGGTCCACTACTGTTGTCCCTTGTTTGTAAAAGGTTTAAGATCCTCCATTGTAGCTAGGCATGGTAGTGCACACCTGTAATTCCAGTTCTTGGAAGGCTGAGACAGGAGGATCACAGGGTTGAGGACAGCCTCAGCAACTTAGCAAGACTCTCAGCAACCTAGCAAGACCATGTTTCAAAAATAAAAAAAGGTTGGGGGCATAACTCAGAGGTAGAACATCCCTGGGTTTAATCCCCAGTACCACAGAAAAAGAAAAAAAAATCTCCAATGTTAGGAGTTTCATGCAATCCATTCTTATTGTTGTTTATATTTTACTAGCCCGTTATGGAGATATGAATATAAATATCCCTGAAATCTACTTATTTATTACTTATTTATTTCTCCCTTTCTATTCTTCTTCTTCTTTTTTTTTTTTTGTGGTACTGGGGATTGAACTCAGGGGCATTCTACCTTTGAGCTATACCCCCAGCCCTATTTTTTATTCTTTATTTTGAAACAGGGTCTCACTAAGTTGCAGAGGGCCTCACTAGATAGCTAAGGCTGGCCTCGAACCTAGATCCTCCGGTCTCAGCCTCCCAAATGCTGGGATTACAAGCGTGCGCCACCACGCCCGGCTTCTTTCTATTCTTCTGTGTTTCCTCTCTCTCTCTCTCTCTCTCTCTCTCTCTCTCTCTCTCTCTCTCTCTCTCTCTCTCTCTCTCTGTCTCTCTCTGTCTCATACTAGAGATTTAACCCAGGGACATTCTACCTTTGAGTTACATCCCCTGCCCTTTATTATTATTACTATTATTATTATTATTATCTTGAAACAGAGTCTCACTAAGTTGCCGACAGCTTCACTAAGTTGCTGAGACTGGCTTTGAACCTGCAATCCTCCTGTCTCAGCTTCCCAAGTACTGGGATTACTGGTGTGGTCCACCAAGCTTGGCTTCATTTTTTCTCTTTGAGAGAGTGTCACTAAGTTGCCCAAGCTGGTCTCAAATTTCCAGTCTTCACTGGGCACAGTGATGCATCCCTGTAAACCTAGTACTTGGGAAAATCAAGCAGGGGGGTCTCAGGTTCAAGATCAGCCTCAGCAATTTAGCATGACCCTCAGCAACTTAGCAAGACCCTGTTTCAAAATAAAAAATGAAAAGGGCTGGGGTTTAGCATGTGGCTCAGAGGTAAGACGTCCCTGAATTCAATCCCCAGTATAAAAAATGCAATCCTCTTGCTTCAGCCTCCCTATTGGCTAGGATTACAGTTATATGCCACAGCAACTGGCCCCTGGGGTTTTACTGGTGGAAAAATACCCAGAAGATAGAAGGAAGGACAGTAGTTATTTCATTTTATGTCTGTAGTTCTCAAAGACTTTCAATTCCATACAATATAGAAATAATGGTTTAAAATTTATTACAAAATTCGACTGCTAGGGGATGTTAATTTTTTTTTAAACAAAATGGAGTTTTAGAGCTGGAAGAAATTTTATATATCTTTTAACCTATCATCACATAGTTGAAGAAACTGGGGCTTTTAAGGGAGCTGAAGTGTGAATTTACAGGAATAGTTTATAATTTGCACACACTGGATATTTAAAGAGGTCTGCTCTTAGCTGGGAGTGGTGGTGCATGCATGTAATCTCAGTATTTGAGATTCTTAAGGCAGGAGGATCACAGGTTCTAGGTCAGCCTCAGAAACTTAGTGAGAGTCTGTTTCAAAAAAAAAAAAAAAAAAAAAAAAAGGCCAGGCGTGGTTGCACACACTTGTAATCCAGTACTTGGGAGGCTGAGACCAGAGGATCCAGGTTCCCAGCCAGCCTCAGCTACTTAGTGAGGCTCTCTGCAAGTTAGTGAGAACCTGTCTCAAATAAAGAATAAAAAATAGAGCTAGGGGTGTAGCTCAGAGATAGAATGCTCCTGGGTTCCATCCCTAGTACTGCAAATAAATAAATAAAATAAAAGAAAGAAAGAATAAAATAGGGCTAAGGGTATAGCTCAGAAGTAGAATGCCCCTGGGTTCAGTCCCCAGTACCACAAAAATGAATAAATAAAAATAAAATAAGCTATTTATTTATAAATAAAAATAAAAATAAATGCATAAAATAAAAAATAAAATAGGCCAAGATATGGTCCATATGCTGCTGGCCTCACAGGGGTGCTGAGTGTATACATAAGTAATTAAAGTACATGTTTGGTTATAAAAAAGAGATGTGGTTTTTGTTTTGTTTTGTTTTTGCGGTACTAGGGGTGGAACCCAGGGGCATTCTACCGCCAAGCTATACCCCCAGCCCTATTTTTTATTCTTTATTTTTTTTGAAACCGGGTCTCACTAAGTTGCAGAGTGCCTCACTAGGAAGCTGAGGCTGGTCCCGAACCCGGATCCTCAGGTCTCAGCCATTACAAGCATGTGCCACCACACCCGGCACAAGAGATGTAGTTTTGAAACACAGAGATTGCAATGGGAGATTACCTCTGACTGGAGAGATAAGAACATTCTCGATTTACACCAAGCTTTGGAGAACAGTAGGTCTTCCTTTGTTTGGCACAGAGAGAAGAATGAGAGGGCCCTGGAGCTGGAAAATCAGAGGGAGTCAGGCTGATGATGACTCAGTTCTCAAGTCATGAGTGAATAAAAGTTGTGCAGACATGGAAGTAGCTGACAAGCAAAGAGGAAAACTGGCCAGACATTGGAGAGGAGGAGGAGAGCCAGGAGAGAAGGGAGAGGAGCTGAGCCAGGTCTTTTGGAAGTTTGGTGTTCTGCTTCTCTTCAGTAGACCAACATTTTTCCAAAAATAACATGTCTGTGTTCTTGACCTTGATCGGTAGATTTCATTCTGGCAGACTTCATGGCCACTGAAAGCTGTGGAGCAGGAGCCAGGTGTGTGGCGCACGTCTGATATCCCAGCTCCTCGGGAGGCCAAGGCCAGCCTGGGCAATTGAGCTAAAAAAAAAAAAAAAAAAAAAAAAAGTTCTGGAGCAGGAAGATGAGGAGACTCAGTTTGACAAGGTCCTTTCTCCTCATCTATCTCTCTGATCTCAGCCTCCTAATCACTCGTCTCTCCTCTGTTCTCTTTTTTCTCTCACAAACTTCTCTTTCATCTTTCCCCCTAATTTTCAGCCCTCCTTCTCTTTTCCTATTTTCCCTTGACTGTTTCATGATTCTGCTGCTATCTCTGGGCAGAGGACTCCCAACGCTCTCTTGTGAATTCCCAGCTGTGGCTCTGCTGGACATCACGGCTCTGCCTTTCAAATCCCTCAAAAGCAACATGTCTCAGAGCTTTTCCAAAATCTGCTCTTCCTTTTGTATCCAGCCAGTGCACTACCATTAATCAGGACACCAAGCTGATATGACCTTACATCTTTCTCTCTCTCTTCTTTTCTTGTCTCCACCTCCACTCCGCCCAGTTAGTTGCTGGGTCATATCTTTCTATATATGAAACATTAGTGTGTTTCCCCACATGCTCTTTTCCCACAGCAACTCCTTTAACACAGATCTATTGAAAGTTCCCTCTAGTTTCTCTAATTTTTTTTTATCATAAAAAGTCTGTGTAAGCCGGGCGTGGTGGTGCACGCTTGTAATCCCAGCATTCGGGAGGCTGAGACCGGAGGATCCGGGTTTGCGGCCAGCCTCAGCTATCTAGTGAGGCCATCTGCAACTTAGTGAGACTCGGTTTCAAAAATAAAGAATAAAAAATAGGGCTGGGGGTATAGCTCGGAGGTAGAATGCCCCTGAGGTCAATCCCCAGTACCGCAAAAAAAATAAAAATAAAATAAAAAAAAATAAAAAGTCTGTGTAAAAAATGTATGCAATAAAGATAAATCTACTTGTGGCCTAGGAGTGGAAGATTTAGGACAAGGCCAGTTATTATAAGGGATATGCGTCTAGATTTGGGAAAAGTTGCTAAGAATTATGGAGTAAAGCAGAATTAGATACCTGGGATGGTTATATGCCTAGGAGAGAATAGGCAATTAGGCTAAAAAAGAAACTCAACACAATATTTTTAGTGACTCCACAAAAACCTGTACATGTTTAGTAGTGGTATGTCAGATAAAGTTTTATAAGTCTGATAATAGGAAGGGAGGAGCTTGACAGTAACAGAATACAGCAGAGGCAGGGCTGCTCTGATGTAAAGTGTGTGTGTGTGTGTGTGTGTGTGTGTGTGTGTGTGTGTGTGTATTACTAGGGATTGAACCCAGCAGAATTCTACCCCTGAGCTACACCCCTAGCCCTTTTTTTCATTTTGAAGCAAGGTCTTGCTAAATTGATGAGGGTCTTGATAAGTTGCTGAAGCTGGTCTCGAACCTTTGATCCTCCTGTATCAGCCTCCCAAGTACTAGGATTACAAGATTGTATTGCCACACCCAACATGGAAAGGGTTTAAAGAGGCAGGAGCCAGGCATGATGGCAAATGCCTGTAACCTCAGTACTTGGGAGGCTGAGACAGGAGGATGGCAGGTTTGAAACCAGTCTCAGCAATTTAGTAAGACCCTCAGCAACCTAGAAAGACCTGTTTTAAAACAAAATCATAGCCGGGCATGGTGACACATGCTTGTAATCCCAGTACTTGGGAGGCTGAGACAGGAGGATTGCAAGTTCACAGCCAGCCTCAGCTACTTAGTGAGGTCCTCTGCAATTGAGTGAGATCTTATTTCCAAAAAAAGAATAAAAATAGGGCTGACGGTGTAGTTTGGAGGTTGAATGCCCTTGGGTTCAATCCCCAGTATCGTCGTCGTCGCCGTATCATCATCATCATCATCATCATCATCATCATCATCATCATCATCAAACACAATCATAAAAAGGGCTGAGGATTTAGCTCAGAGGTAGAATGTCCCTGGGTTCAATCCCAAGTACTGGGGGGGAAAAAAGTAAGTCAGGGAGCAAAGACAGTTTTGGCAATCTTTACTTCTGTAAACCTTGACAAACTAAATAAAGCTTTAAGTGTTACTGATCTGGCTGGCCAGTGTAAGAGAAGAGAAATGAAGCCATCAATCTCAAGTGAACTTGGGTCTACACTTTCTTCTGAGTCCCATAGCACAAAGGGCTGGTCAGGTTGTTTAGAAAGCTTTCAGCCAACAGCCTCAGAGATAGTGTCCCTGTTTTTAGCTTTCCCCACTTGACCTGTACTATACCTGTTAACAGAAGTTCAATTATGGCCTTTCTCAATTAAAGAAATCTCCTTGGCTTCCCATGGATTCAAGAATGAAATGCCAGCCGGGCGTGGTGGCGCACGCTTGTAATTCCAGCATTCGGGAGGCTGAGACCAGAGGATCCGGGTTCGCGGCCAGCCTCAGCTACCTAGTGAGGCACTCCGAAACTTAGTGAGACTCGGTTTCAAAATAAAGAATAAAAAATAGGGCTAGGGGTGTAGCTCGGAGGTAGAATGCCCCTGAGTTCAATCCCCAGTACCGCAAAAAAAAAAAAAAAAAAAAAAGAATGAAATGCCAGCTGGGCATCATGTCCCATGCCTGCAATCCCAGTACTTGGGAGCTGAGACAGGAGGATCGCAGGTTCCAGGTGAGCCTCGGCAACTTAACGAGACCCTGTTTCAAAATAAAAACTAAAAAGGGCTGGGTGTAGCTTGGAGATAGAATGCCCTGGGTTCAAACCCTGGCACCCCTTTCCACCCAAAAAAGAGTGAAATCCCAATACAACGTGCAGTCCAGCTTTGAAGGGAATGTAAAAGACATAAAAGGAAACGGACTTTGCATCAAAAGACCTGAATCCCATTACTAGTTCTGACAACTATCTATGGCAATTAGAGGTTTACGGTCAAGTTATTTAATTCTCAGAATTGGTTTCCTCATCTGTAAAGTGAAGATAACACCCAATTCCACACAGTTGTGAGAGAAAATAAGGTAACGTACATCAAGTACATACTACTTCGATCAACAGTTTTATACTTCCCCTATTCATGACCCAGCTTCAACCTACTTTCTCAGGTTATTTTTGTCAGTATTTGTCTTCATGCACTATTTGTTCTAGCTGAAAAGAACTGCATCCTGGAATCAATCCAGATTCTGCAGAGATCTCCGCCTGGTCATCTTACTCATCCAAAACATATTCACCAAATGCCTGTGATGTGCCAGGTACTCTTCTAGGACGTGGGCATCCTAGTGAGTAAGCGAACAAGTCCGAGCCTTCCTCCTAGATTGTAGCTCTTTTCCATGGACTGCTCTTTTCTTCTACACACTGAAATTCTGTTTTTCAAAATTTAACACAAATGATTCCTCATTCGTTCATTCATTCAACAAAATTTGCTTAACCCTTTCTGTGTGCAGAGTCCTGGCTTAGGCAGTAAGGATACAATGGTGTAAATGATACTACTCATTCAGCATGTGGTCTGAGGGGGACACTCAAGTAAAGAGGCTAGAATGAGGGTGCTATGTAAAAGCTTCCAAGATGAGGTGGTGCTTTGCAAACTTTCTTGCATTACAACACACATGGAAAGTGACTGCTATTCACGGGAGGTGTTCGGCCAGGATGTCTAGCCGCCCAGATCCTGCCACCCCAAGGACTGAATGGATTACTGTCTCAGTATCTGTACTCCATGCATAGCATACTTGATGGTCTAGTCTAGGCTGAGACCTACAGGGTAAGGAGATTATGAAAAGGAGAAATGCTTGAGAGGTGGAGATAGGAGGATTTCAGATTTGAGGCCAGCCTCAGCAATTTAAGAGGATTTCAGATTTGAGGCCAGCCTCAGAAATTTAGTGAGACCCTCAGCAACTTAGTGAAACTTTATTTCCAAATAAAAATTTAAAAAAAGGGATGGGGGTTAGCTCAGAGATAGAATGGCCCTGGGTTCAATCCCAAGTATGAGAGAGACAGAGACAGAGAGAAACATTTTCAGGGCTTTTCAGCCAATCGTACAACAAGTATTTATTGAGCATGTACTGTGTGCTAGATATTGTGTTAGGGGCTAGAAACATAACAGTAAATCCAGAACCTGCCCTTAAGGAGTTTTTACCCTAGACAGATGGATAGACAATTACAATAGTATAAATTCTCTGAAGGAGATAAGTTCAGAGAGTTATGGGATCCCAGAGGGGGATCTTACCCAGGTTTGAGAAGTCAGAGATTTCCAGGGTAGTAAAATTAGACCCTCAAGTAGGTAGTGGGGGTGGGAGATAGGAAAGGCCTTATGGAGAGAAGAAAGTGTGTGGAGGGCTGGGAAGTACGCTGGTTATGGAGCAGCTTTTGCCTTTCCCATAGACCCTATGATCAATATGCCATCTTCTTTTAGACCTCTGTGACTTGCCCATGCTCCCTCTCCCTGCCTGGCTAACTCATACTGTAGGAACCAACCCAAAGGTCAACTCCGTTGTAAAAGAAATCTCCAGGCAAATTCATATTTTGGAGATTGAACTCAGAGCTGTTCTACCTCTGAGCTACATCCCCAGCCCTATTTTTATTCTTTATTTTGAAATTGTCTCACTATGTTGTGGAGGGCCTCACTAAGTAGCTGACGCTCACTGTGAACCCATGATCTTCCTGTCTCAGCCTCCCAAGTACTGGGATTACAAGCATGTGCCCATACATGGCTATGAATTCTTATTTATTTTATTTAATTAATTTATTTATTTTTTTGCGGTACTGGGGATTGAACTCAGGGGCATTCTACCTCCGAGCTATACCCCCAGCCCTAATTTTTATTCTTTATTTTGAAACCGAGTCTCACTAAGTTGCGGAGTGCCTCACTAGGTAGCTGAGGCTAGCCGCGAACCCGAATTCTCCGGTCTCAGCCTCCCGAATGCGAATGCTGGGATTACAAGCGTGTGCCACCACGCCCGGCTCGAATTCTTATTTATTTATTTATTTATTTATTTATTTATTTATTTATTTATTTATTTATTTATTGTGGTACTGGGGATCGAACCCAGGGGCATTCTACCTCCTAGCTATACCCCCAGCCTTATTTTTAATTTTTTATTTTGAAACAGAGTCTCACTAAGTTGCGGAGGGCCTCACTCATTAAGTAGCTGAGGCTGTCTGTGAACCTGCAATCCTCCTGTCTCAGCCTCCTAAGTACTGGGATTACAAGTGTGTGCCACCACACCTGGCCAAATTCATATTTTATTTTTTTGCAGTACTGGGGATTGAACTCAGGGGCATTCTACCTTTGAGTTATACCCCCGGCCCTATTTTTAATTCTTTATTTTGAAACAGGGTCTCACTAAGTTGCAGAGTGCCTCACTAGGTAGCTGAGGCTGGCCACGAACCTGGATCCTCCAGTCTCAGCCTCCCAAATGCTGGGGTTACAAGCATGCACCACCACGCCCGGCTCCAAATTCATGTATTTTTGTGTGTGTGTGTGTGTGGTACTGGGGATTGAACTCAGGGGAATTCTACCTCCAAGCTATACCCCCAGCCCTATTTTTTATTCTTTATTTTGAAACAGGGTCTCACTAAGTTGCAGAGTGCCTCACTAGGTAGCTGAGGCTGGCTGGGAACCCAGATCCTCTGGTCTCAGCTTCCCAAATGCTGGGATTACAAGCGTGAGTCACCACGCCCGGCCCCAGCCCTTTTTATTTTTGAGACAGGGTCTCTCTAAACTGTAGAGGCTGGCCTTGAACTTTTAATTCTCCTGCCTCAGCCTCCCAAGGAACTGGGATTATAGGTGTAAACCAACAAGTTTGGTGACAATGTTTTCTTTAATCTGACTTTCTATTGTAGTCATGCATATATATTAAATTAGACACATAATCCTGAATATAAATTATCAAGATTTTAAAGGTGCTTTATGACATATATCTATATCTATATCTCTATCATCTATCTATCTATCTATCTATCTATCTATCTAACCCAAGGGTGTTCTACCTCTGAGCTGGACTCCCAACCCTACTTTATTATTTATTTATTTATTTATTTTTTGGTACTAGGGATTGAACTCAGGGGCATTCCACCTCCAATCTATACCCCAGGACTATTTTTTATTTTTAATTTGAAACAGGGTCTCGCTAGGTTGATGAGAGTCTCACTACTTACTGAGGCTGACCTCAAATCTGTGATCCTCCTGTCTCAGCCTCTCAAATACTGGGACTATAGGCATGTACCACCAAGCCTGGCTTATTTTTTAATTTTGAAACAAGATCTTGCTAAATTGCAGAGGGTCTCATTAAGTTGCTGAGACTGGCCTCAACCCTGCAATCCTCCTATTTTAGCCTCCCAAGTACTGGGATTACAAGCATGCACCTCATGCCTGGCTTAAAAGTGCTTTATTTTTTAAAGTTCATTTTACTGATCTTTGTATTTACTGTAATACTAAAAATGCAATTTTATGATAAAAACCACCTACTAGCTGGGTGTGGTGTTGCACGTTTGTAATCCCAGTCCTTGGGGAGGCTGAGACAGGAGGATTGCAGGTTCACGGCCAGCCTCAGCTACTTAGTGAGGTCCTCTGGAATTTAGTGAAACCCTGTTTCAAAATACAGAATAAACAAACAAACAAACAAACAAAAAACAGGGCTGGTGGTGCATGCTTGTAATCCCAGCATTAGGGAGGCTGAGACCGGAGGATCCGGGTTCGCGGCCAGCCTCAGCTACCTAGTGAGGCACTCCACAACTTAGTGAGAGTCGGTTTCAAAATAAAAGAATGAAAAATAGGGCTGAGGGTATAGCTCGGAGGTAGAATGCCCCTGATTTCAATCCCCAGTACCGAAAAAAAAACACAAAAAACAAAACACAAAACAAAACAAAACAGGGCTGAGGGTGTAGCTGGAGGTAGAATGCCCCTGTACCAAAAAGAAAACCCAACAAAACAAAAAAACCACCTACTAGCCAAATGAGGATAAATAATAGCATTATTTTTATTTTCTTTTGCAGTGAGGATCCATCTATGCTGTAATAATATAGTGAAGAACAGGAAGCCAGGGTCTCTGACTTGAGAACCAGCATCTGACTTGATAACTGAGCATCCCTCAAGCCTCTGTCCTGGATGCCCACCATCCCCTATACCTGATCTCTTCTTTCCCCACTGTTGCACTTCAGCCCCTCCTATCCTCTGCCTTCAATAATAATTTATTTTTTTTAAAAGGACCCCTAACTAGTTTCTTATTCATCCAATTATTCAACATGAGATTCCTAAAACAAGTGTTTGGAGTGACTTTCAATTTATTGGACTTCTTATGTAAGCCCCCTGCAGGGCCAGGTCCGTTATTATTTCTGGACATTTTCCATTCCGTACCCAAAGTCCCAGCAATATCTTACTGCTTGCAGTAAATACACACTAGAGCATGTGCAATTTTGTGCAGGGGAAAGGGAACTGAGAGCAGTCAACTAAGATTCAGGATTAGCCATGAAGGGAAGAGTCCACTGGATGCAGGCAATGGAAGGTCTGGAGCCTTCTTTGGAAGTACATGTCTCTCTGGTCTAAGTAGATCACATTGTTGTGATCTTGTGATCCTTTCTCTAACAGAAGGGGCGTTCAAGAACACCTAATTCCAGCTGCTTGTTCTTCGGAACACCTAATTTCAGCAGCTGTTGCTGCTTTTTCAGTACAAGGAATTAAACTCAGGGACATTCTACCTCTGAGTTAGAATCCCAGCTCTCGCTCTCTCTCTCTCTCTCTCTCTCTCTCTCTCTCTCTCTCTCTCTCTGTCTCTCTTTTTCCTTTTTTTCTTTCTTGGACATTCTACCTCTGAGTTAGAATCCTTTCTTGGACATTCTACCTCTGAGTTAGAATCCTTTCTTGGACATTCTATATCTGAGTTAGAATCCCAGCCCTATTTCTCTTTTTTTCTTTTCTTTCTTCTTTCTCTGGCCTCTGAGTTAGAATCCCAGCCCTATTTCTCTCTCTCTCTCTCTCCCTCCCTTCTTTCTCTGGCCTCGAATCTGTGATTCTCCTTTATTAGCCTTCCAAGGATTACAGATGTGCGCCACCATGCCCAG
>PVLC010045126.1:0-11910 GCA_004027655.1 Graphiurus murinus | reverse complement strand
CCGGGCGTGGTGGCGCACGCTTGTAATCCCAGCATTTGGGAGGCTGAGACCGGAGGATCCGGGTTCGCGGCCAACCTCAGCTACCTAGTGAGGCACTCCGCAACTTAGTGAGACTCGGTTTCAAAATAAAGAATAAAAAATAGGTCTGGGGGTATAGCTCGGAGGTAGAATGCCCCTGAGTTCAATCCCCAGTACCACACACACACACACAAAAAAAAATAAAATAAAATATAAAAAATTGGGCTGGGGATGTAGCTCAAAGGTAAAATGCCTCTGGGTTCAATCCCTAGTACCACACACAAAAAAATTGTTGAAATTCTATCTCCAGTGTGATGATATTAGCAGGTGGGGCCGATGGGAAATGATTAAGCTATAAGAGTGGAGGAAGCCTTATGACTGAGATTAGAGCTTCGTTAGGGACGCCCAAGGAAATGAATGCATAGATTTTTGAGATATACAGCAGGGAGACAAATCACAGGGCCTCCAAGGAGGAAATCTAGTAAAAGAGTGATTCTCTACAAATACTGGACATTGAAGGGTTGATCTCACAGTATAAAGGAGAATTAAGACAAAGGGTACTTCAGAGACTGCAAGAAAATCAATGACTCCAGATTTGGGGCAAAGTGAAGTATGTGGGACAGGTGCTGAGAATTTTTGAGAAGCTGTCCCTTACCTGGGTTGTAACTTAGGTCCTCTGCAACTTAATGAGACCCTGCTTCAAACTAAAAAGTTAAAAAAAAAAAAGTGTTAGGGGTATAGCTCAGAGGTAGAATGCCCCTGGGTTCAATCCCCAGTAACACACACACACACACACACACACACACACACACACACACACACACATTTGCATATAGCTTTATTACCAGATATAAACAGCTGAAGAGAGAATTAATGAACTAAAAGATAAATGTAAATAAACTACCCAGAATACTGCCTGAGAAGGCACAGATGTGGAAAACATGAATGAGAGGTTAGCAGACATGGAAGCTAGATTAAGAAAATTCAGCATGAGTCTAGTTGGAGTGCCAGAGGAGAAGGAATGGAGCAGAGGCAATATTTGAAGAGACAATGGCTGTTAAATTTGTACAACGATGAAAGAGGAGTTAGTATAGGTAAGCTCAGTGAACCTCAGGCAGAAAAAGTATGAAGTAAAGCCACATTGGACTATACCAGATGGAAACTTCACACACCAAAGACTAGGAAGTTCTCTCTGCAGCTGGGGAGGAAAGAAGTGCTTGTCACAAGGTGTGATTGAGCAGGGACTTCCTGCAGCAGCGACGGAATCTGAGGGGGACAGAGATTGAGCCCTTGAGATGATGGAGACACTGACCACCAACTACCTGATCTCAAATTCTCCTTCTTCTTCTTTTCTTTTTTTGGTGGCATGAGGAGTAGCTTCACACAACATTATTATCTGGAGGCCAGAAGTCTGTGTTCAGGGTGTTGGCAGGGCTGATTTCTTCTGGGGCTTCTTATCTTTGGCTTGCGGGTGGCTGTTTTTCCTTGTCTTCAGATGGTCATCCCTCAGTGTGTGTGTGTGCCGGTGTCCATGTTTCCTCTGCTACCCTTCTGGAGCCTGCATTCTAAGTGGTAGAGACAGACGATGAACAGGAGAAATCAGCAGGATGTGTGGAGTGGCGTGTCAGATGGTGAGAAATGCCATGAAGAAACGGAAAGCTGAAGAGGGAGAAGAGGGTGGCTGGGGAAACATTCCGGAACAGAGGCCATGTGAACAGAGACTGAAAGACAGGGGAGGGATGCAAATATGTGGGGGCATGCCTAGGGGAGGAAAGAGCCAATCCAAAGGCTCTACGTGGGAACAGACCTGTGGGGTGCAAGGAGCGAGAAGCAAGGGTCCATGCAGTGGGGAAAGTCAGAAAGGTACAAACCTGACCTAGAGTTCCCTATCCAGTAAACATCCTTCGGGAGCCAGAACAAAATGAAAATGTTCTCAGACAAACTGTAAGAGTTTACCACCCAGAGATTCACATTAGAGAAAATTTGTAACAAGTGACTGGGTAGTGGCTCAGCTCTGTAATTCTCAGTACTTGGGAATCTGAGACAGGAGGATCACAGTGGCACATGCTTGTAATCCCAGTACTTGGGAGGCTGAGACAAGATCACAGGTTCAAGGCTAGTGCACAGTAACTTAGTGAGATCCTGTTTCAAAATAAAATAGAAAGCCCGGCGTGGTGGTGCACGCTTGTAATCCCAGTACTTGGGAGGCTGAGACTGGAGGATCCAGGTTCGTGGCCAGCCTCAGCTACTTAGTGAGGCTCTCAGCAACTTAATGAGACCCTGTTTCAAAATAAAGAATAAAAAATAGGGCTGGGGATATAGCTTAGAGGTAGAATGCCCCTGAGGTCAATCCCCAGTACTGGAATAAAATAAAATAAAATAAAAATAGAACTGGGGGTATAGCTTGGAAGTGGAATGCCTCTGGGTTCAATCCCCCAGTACCAAAAATAGATAAATAAAATAGGGCTGGGAGTATAGCTCAGAGGTAGAACACACCTGGGTTAAAGCCTCAGTACCTAACACACACACACACACACACACACACACACACACAGCAGTCCTGATTTTCTGTAAACTTCCATGATTTAAGGTGAGTATTATAATCCACAGCCACCTTTGGTTTTTTTTATTTGTTTGTTTTTGTTTTTGCAGTACTGGGGATTGAACCTGGGACATTCTATCTACAAGCTATACCCACAGCCCTATTTTTTCTTCTTTATTTTGAAACAGGGTCCTACTAAGTTGCAGAGGGCCTCACTAAGTAGCTGAGGCTGGTTGTGAACCTGTGATCCTCTGTCTCAGCCTCCCAAGTACTGGGATTACAAGCATGTGCCAACATGCCTGGCTTCGGTCGGGTTTTTGCAGAAGTGTCTGGGACAAGGGGAGATGCAGGGAGCTCAGGTGGGTGGGAAAGTGAGGCAGGGAGGTGGAAGAGCTATCCTTCTAGCTACCTGGTCATTAACACTTAACCTGTGGTCTGTGTAGCAAGACTGTACCTAGAACCTAGACATTAATCCTGGGGGTGTGGCTTGGTGAAGGCAGTTTTTGTTAACCAAATGAGGTAATTATGCTGAAGTTCTGGGATGATGAGTCTGTGGGTGGAGGACCTGGGTAAATCTCCACACAGTATCTGCAGCAACCTCTCTCCCTTTCAGACAGAACAATATCCCCACCAACTTCAGTACGCCTTTGGAAGGAACTGGAAAAGTTGAGGTGCCGTGCGCACCAAATACTCTCCAGCTCCTGGATGTTTTGTGCTTGTCTCAGCAAGTTCGAAATTCTCTGAGGTTTGCAGCTCTTTTTTTTTTTTTTTTTTTTTTTTGGTACTGAGGATTGAACCCGGGGCATTCTGCTTCCGAGATACACCCCCAGCCCTATTTTTAATTCTTTATTTTGAAAAAGGGTCTTGCTAAGTTGTGGTGGAGGGCCTCACTAAGTAGCTGAGGCTGGCTGTGAACCTGTGGTCCTCCTGTCTCAGCCTCCCAAGTACTGGGATTACAAGCAAGCATCACTATGCCTGGCTGAGGTTCTGAGAGCTGGTTTTGTCAATGCCATCCTCTCTGAAGCTGGGATTCAGGTGCAGTGTGAAGACTGTGTAGATGTGTACAATCCTGCATTCAGCAATGCTGTCTTTGATCATGAAATTTATGTGGAAGAGTCTTATTAAAACAGGCAGATTTCAGATTTTTTAAAAAACCCAGATAGAAGCAATCCCTTCAAAAAACCTCAACTCTAGCTAGGCATGGTGGTAGACACCTGTAATCCCAGCACTTGGGAGGCAGAGACAGGAGGATCACAGATTTGCAGGCAGTCTCCACAGCTTAGTTAGACCCTGTTGTGTTGCTAGGATATAGAATGCCTTGGATTCAACCTCTAGTACCAGGCCGGACGTGGTGGCACACATTTGTAATCCCAGTACTTGGGAGGCAGAGACAAGAGGATCACAGATTTGCAGCTAGCCTTCACAACTTAGTGAGACCCTGTTTCAAAATAAAAAATAAAATAGGGCTGGGGATATAGTTCAGAAGTAGGATACTCCTGGGTTCCACACACAGAAAAAAAAGAAAGAAAGAAAGAAAAAAAGAAAGTAGGTGGCAAAATAAAGACTAGCACTAGTCTCTCAGACCTGTGGTGGCTGGTGACTGTCTGCCCCATGCTCTGGGGCAAGATGTTGGATGGGCCATTTATATAAATGTCCAGGTTAGCCGGGTGTGGTGGCACACGCTTGTCATCCCAGCATTCGGGAGGCTGAGACCGGAGGATCCGGGTTCGCGGCCAGCCTCAGCTACCTAGTGAGGAACTCCGCAACTTAGTGAGACTCGGTTTCAAAATAAAGAATAAAAAATAGGGCTGGGGGTGTAGCTCGGAGGTCGAATGCCCCTGAGTTCAATCCCCAGACCCGCAAAAAAAAAAAAAAAAAAATGTCCAGGTTAACCAGTTTGATGATAATACTCAGGATCAAAAAGGAAATCTGGGAAATTGAGGTCCAAACCTTTTGTGAATTCTGGGAAGATCACTGGGTTTTATGGGGAAAGTTATGGGGTGTTCAGACTCCTTGAGTATCAAAAATAGGAAATGTTGGGAAAAAATATGACAAGGAGCTGATGCCCAGACCTGGTTAGAGCCCCTAACCCCTTCATTCATTCACAGCCCCTACTGTGTGCAGACACTGCACTCAGACCTTGAGAGTTCAAAGAGAGAAGGCCTTCTGCCCCAGCAGCTCCCAGCCATCTGGGAGGGGTATGAGCTGGGACACCATTCCTAGAGAGTGCTGTAATCCAGGTAGAATACAAGTTGTGGTGGGGCACAAAAAACAAAACCAGTCAGCCCCAGCCATCGGCCTCTCTGGGCCAGAAAGACTGTCACTCCTACTGCACAAGCTCCTTATTCCACCTACTTTCCAGCCACTAACCACTCACCTGTCCCCAGAAATAATTTTCCCAGGACAGTTAGAGGTAAAGAAATCTCAGGGCACACAATTTCTGTCATGAAGATGGGGAAATTTCATAGCACTCTTGTGGGGAATTTCATGGCACTCGTATTGCTGAAACTCCACCCAAGTCCCCCCAAATCCCCCCATAATTCTTCCCCCAGACTTGTCCATGTCAAGCCTCATCTGCCTTCCCCCACTTATAGCTGACTCTGGAGTGGGTGGGTTCAACCATTGCTCTCCCACAGACCTCTTCACCATGCCAGAGCATGTGGACTCCCAAACAGAGCAGAACATAGGTGGTCTCAGGAAAGTTTCAGTTGAAGGAACATCGTCTCTGGGACGTACATCTCCCAGTGCCCATCAATACCTCTGTCCAGATTGTGTGGTCTGTGCCATGCACTGAAAGCATAGTTTTAGCCTCTGGCTGGCCAACTCCGAGTCCAGCCCTGATCAGCGTCCCCTAGACAGATGTCCCTGTCCAGCCCTGACCAGCACCAGTCAGGGGGAATCACTGCTCCGTTCCAGTCAGCATATTTTAGGGAGAAATCTCCTTCTGCCCGATCAGCACCCCTGTGGAGACAGCTCCGACCGGCTCTGATCAGCACCCAGGGGCGGACAGCTCCTGCGGTTCGCTGGCGGCGCGGTCAGCAGAGCTGGATCAGCAGAGCTGGATCAGCTGGGGTCTGGGCCACGGACCCCAACTCTGCCATTCGTATTCACAGCGCAGCTCAGGGGTCCGCATCCACCCCTTAGCGAGGCGCCCCCGCCAACAAACAGGACACCGCAGCTAGGCAGAGGGCGCAGATCGCGGCCCACGAGCCCACCCCGCCCCATCTATCCCTTCTCACTCGCCACTCGCCACGCGGCGCCCTCCCAACCCAAGATTCCTTCGCTTCGGAGCCCCGGCCGGACTCTTCCTCCTCTCCCCGCCTCGGTGGCCCTCCAACCCCTCCACCACCACCAGCCTGGCACAGACTTCGCCCAGCCTCGGGGAACCTTCCCTCTCTCCTCGGGCGGACCCGCCCCACCCTCGGGCCGACCTTCCCCATCTCCAGGCCTTCCAGGACCCCCGCCTCCCGCGCCCCCGCCCCGCCGCCTCCCCGCCCCCCGCGCAGGCCCCGCCCCGCTCCCTCCCCTCGCCCCTGCGGCGCGCCGCTCGCTGCCGCGGTGTCCTGGCAGGGCGTCGAGGTGTGCCGCGGGCGGGTGTCGCAGGGCGTGTCACGAGGTGAGTGGGGAGCGAGGGAGGCCGAGGGCGGGAGCAGCCAAGGGCGCGGGCTGTGGCTCCTCACCCCTCCCCCCCGCAGCCGGCCGGCCTTTCCCGGGAAGATGGCGGATCGCGCGGAGATGTTTTCTCTCTCCACCTTCCACTCGCTGTCGCCGCCGGGCTGCAGGTACGCACTCCGCACCCCGAGCCCTTGCGGGCGCTCGCCTTCCCGAAACAAGCCCCGCAGACCCAGCCCCTAGACCCGACCGCCCGGCCCCGCCACCCCTCCCCCACAGTCTCCGCGGACCCAGGCCCCTCGCTGGTCCAGAGACCACTGGCTGCTGCCGCCCACCTCCCACTCTTAGGCTGAGGGCCCTTCATTTTCACCCGTGTTTTCCAGACCCAGCGACACTCCCCATTTCCCTCTGGGATGCTGCCGCACCCCGCCCTGGCGGCTGACCTGTCAAGGGCGGGTCCCTGGTCTGACCCTCAGGGGGGTAGCCAGCAGGCAGGATGCTGGGCATACGGTCCGTGTCTAGTAGCATCCTTTTGGCCTTGTTGGGCCTCCTTCAGTGGAGGCCGGGGCCTGGCTCATCTGGCCCAGGCCAGGAGGGAATTGCAATCAAGCGGGGAGCCCGAAAGGAAGGGACTGCGGTGGGAGGGGGCCGGACCTTTAGGTATAGGCCTTCCTGGAAGCCAGAGGGGCAGAAACAGGCCCAGAGCAGGCTTGACCCCTCCTTCTACCTCTGCAGCAGCTCCAGCTCCCCTCCCCCTGCTGGCTCAGGCTGAGGCCCTGGAGGCTGAGGCTGTGACCCACTGGGGCCTGGAGCTGAGCAGGGAGGGGGGAAGGGTGGCTCCTCTGGGCTGGCTTGGCTTCAGTGGGGGAGGGGATCCACTGGAGAGCAGAACTTGGGGTCTAGGTGGCCTCAGGATGTGGGCCTGGGAGTTGGGGCCTAGGAACTGGAGGTCTCCCTCAGCCTTCCTCAGGAACGGCTCCCAGGCAGGGAGTCCAGGGTCAGTGGCTCTCTAACCCAGGCCTTCTCTCCAGGCCTCCCCAGGACATAAGCCTGGAAGAGTTTGATGATGAAGACCTTTCTGAGATCACTGATGACTGTGGCCTGGGCCTGAGCTACGACTCGGACCACTGCGAGAAGGTGGGCAGGGGCTGGGAGCAAGAAAAACGATTATGGGAGGGCCTTGTGTAGGCTTTGCCTCATGTTCACTTAGGGTTTCGGGGTACATCCTGTGCCTTTGTACAGAAAGTCCTCTGCCTCCGCCTTAGCCCCTCGGCCATGGGCTTCTTTTGGCATCAACCCTCTCTTCCTAACACACTGTAGGCCAGGCGCTACTCTGGGGAGGGAGGGCGATTGCCTTTGCTTTGGATGTCCTCTGTCCTCAGACCACTTTCTATGGATTCCTAACCCCTCCCAGCCCTGTCCTCACCTCTTCAGGCCCCATCCGTCTTCCTGGAGCAGATGCTGTGTGGCAAGAGCTTGGGGCATCCAGGTGCTTAGAGTAGAACAGGCTGCTTCCTTTGGGGGCTTGCTGGGGAGGACATACAGGAGATGGTGGCTCCCCAAGTGGCACGGGCTAGCTTCCCACTGGGACACACGGTGCAATGAGGGGGAAGGGTACTGATCCAGGCAAGGGAATCAAAGAGACTTCCCAGAGGACATGTCAGCCATGCCATAAGGTTAGCAGCAGCCAGGCAGAGTGGTTGGAAGGAGGGATTGGAGGAGAGAAATTGCAGCAGAGGATTGGCAGTGCCAGAGGCCCTGGGGTTGGTGCAGTCTTAGTGAATCCTCAGACTATAGGCTGCCCCTTCATTTTCTTTATGTATATAAAGAAAAATAAATATATATATATATATTTTTTGTGGCTCTAGAGATTGAACCTGGGGGCATTCTAACTCTGAGCTACACCCCAGCCCTATTTTATTTTGAAACAGGGTCTCACTAAGTTTCAGAGGGCCTTGCTAAATTGTTGAGGCTGGCTGTGAATGTGTAATCCTCTTGTTTCAGACTCCCACGTACTGGGTTTACAAGTGTGTGCCACCATGCCAGGCTCAGTCCCTTCATTCATGCATTTGTTTCCTCTTGCTGAATATCCACAGAGGCCTGGGTACTGTTCTCCAGGGGTGGATGTACCAGTGCACAAAGTGGGCATGACCCTGCCCTGGTGGGGCTTGCCATCCAAGGGAGGAGACAAAACCAAAACTGTGCTTAGCAATTGTGAATTGTGTGTTAAAATACCTTGAAGGAGCTGGGCACAGTGGTGCATGTCTGTAATCCTAGTTCTTGGGAGGCTAAGACAGGAGGATCACAAATTCGAGGACAGCCTCAGCAATGTAGCAAGACTCTCAGCAACCTAGCAAGACCCTGTTTCAAATTAAAAGATAAAATTGGGCTAGGGGTATAGCTTGGCGATAGACTGCCCCTGGGTTCAATCCTTAGTACCCCCCCTACACACACACACACACACACACACACACACACAGGCTAGGAAGGAAACAGAGTGCCAGTGTCAAATGTGATGGGGTTTTGGGTGTAGATGAGGCTAGAAGGTTGGTTGGGGCCACTCTAAGGATATGTCATTCTGTCTCAGAAGTTTGGACTTTTCCCAAGAAATGAAGTATGTGTCTTAAGCAGATTTTTTAAAACATCGCTCTGTTGGTAGAGGTGGGGTGGGGTGTAGAGTGAACTGGAAGGAGGTCTCCCACAACTTCTGCTCCCTGCTTTCCCCTCTCCTGGCATCTGGAACCACAGGTCACGGTCACATTTTGGCTCAGCCTTTCCATGTCCTTCCTGCAGGACAGCCTCTCTCTGGGACGCTCGGAGCAGCCACACCCCATCTGCTCCTTCCAGGATGACTTTCAGGAGTTTGAGATGATTGATGACAATGAAGAGGAGGAGGAGGAGGAGGAAGAGGAGGAGGAAGAAGATGAGGAGGAGGGAGATGAGGAGGGCAAGGAGAGAGGAGGACCTGGATCAGAGGCGCCTTCCCGGGAGCCCCTTATCCCTTCTCCTTCCCTGGAGGAGCCCCACAAGCACCGGCCCACCACACTTCACCTGACTACACTGGGAGCCCAGGTGAGTGTCCTGACTCAGCACCCTAGAGCTGAACTTCAGTTCACAGCACCTGGAACTCCGTACCATATAGCAGCAGGACCCTGCCGCCATTGGTGGAGCCCCTCCCCAGTGCCTCTTTCTTGTCCCTCTACCCCAGGACTCCTTGAATAACAATGGAGGCTTTGCTCCAGCACCCCCAGTCTCCTGGCAGGAGACAGTGCAGGCCCAGGAGCCCCACAGAGGTGAGGAGTGGGGGGCCTGCCAGGGCAGGGGGGAGGGAAAGAGGAAGCTGCTGGCTGCTGGAAGGAGGCCTGGCCCATGGTGATGACCCATACCCCTGCCTTGCAGAGCTCCCTGGCCCCCTCCCACCCATGGGAGAGGGGCTCTGTGAGGCGCAGTCTCTAGTGTGCCCAGGTTGTGACTGTGAAGGGAACCAGCCCCCAGAGCCCCCTGCACCAGGTGGGGCCTCACCATCCTCGGATCCTGGCATCGAGGCGGACCTGAGAAGCCGCTCAAGTGGGGACCAAGGGGGACGGCGCAGCAGCCAGGAGCTTTCCTCGCCAGGATCGGACCTGGAGGAGGCCGGTGGCGCCCACCTGGGGCGCATGATTTCCTCCATCTCTGAGACAGAGCTGGAGCTCAGCAGCGATGGCGGCAGCAGCAGCAGCGGCCGCTCCTCGCACCTCACCAACTCCATCGAGGAGGCTTCTTCACCTGCTTCAGAGCCAGAGCCAGAGCCAGAGCCCCTGTGTGAACCCCCGCGCCGCCCGGCCTTCCTGCCTGTGGGCCCCGATGACACCAACAGCGAGTACGAATCGGGGTCTGAGTCAGAGCCAGACCTCAGCGAGGACGCAGACTCGCCCTGGCTACTCAGCAACCTGGTGAGCCGCATGATCTCCGAGGGCTCCTCGCCCATCCGCTGCCCTGGCCAGTGCCTGTCTCCCGCACAGCGCCTTCCTGGGGAGCCCGGGTCACCGGCTGGCGGGGCCACCGAAGACTCCCAGGACCCCGAGGTGGCCGTGGGGCCTGGTGTGGAGCTGGTGGACATGGAGACGTTGTGTGGGCCGCCTCCGCCGGCCCCCGCAGCACCTCAGCCTGGGCCTGCGCAGCCGGGGCCCTGTCTATTCCTCAGTAACCCAACGCGGGACACCATCACGCCCCTGTGGGCGGCATCCAGCCGTGCCACACGCCCAGGCCGAGCCTGCTCAGCCACCTGCTCAGAGGAAGAGGACGAGGAGGATGAAGAGGATGAGGAGGATGCAGAGGGCAGCGTGGGACCCCCGGGGGGCAGGGTCCCCGGCTCCACAGCGCCGCTGGACGCTTCGCTGGTGTACGACGCGGTCAAGTACACGCTGGTAGTGGACGAGCACACGCAGCTGGAGCTGGTGAGCCTGCGGCGCTGCGCGGGCCTGGGCAACGACAGCGAAGAGGACAGCGGCGGCGAGGCCAGTGAGGAGGAGGTGGGGGCTGCACTGCTAGGTGGCGACCAGGTCCCTGGGGATGCGTCTCCTGACAGCCCTGATCTCACCTTCTCCAAGAAGTTCCTCAACGTCTTTGTCAACAGCACATCTCGATCCTCCAGTAAGTGGAAGGTGGGGAGAGGGGAAGTAGGGCTCCTCGGCCCCAGGTCCCTCCTGCACCTCTGAGTAACCAGGTGTCTTGAGGTTCTTGGGGTCAGGGCTGGGCACTGTCCTCGGTCCCAGAACTGGGGTGTCAGTCCTTCTCAGACCTGCCTTTGAGCAGGGCAGGGGATCTGCCCCAGCTCCTGGTGGGCTGGTTCTCCCTCCCTCTTGATAGGACACCCCACGACAGCCTGCTGGGGGAGGGAACTTGGCTGCAGCCCAAGACCAGACCTTCAAGTACTTCCTTCCCCTTGAGTCGGCCTCTCCCCATCTCTGCCTTCTCTGTCTCAGGCACTGAATCCTTTGGCCTTTTTTCCTGTGTGGTCAATGGGGAAGAGAGAGAGCAGACCCACCGGGCTGTCTTCAGGTACCGCTTCCCCTTGCCATTGGTGCTCCCCAGCCTCAGTCCACAGACGTGAAAGGGCACTGCTGGGCAAGGCCTGGCCAGCCTGTCCCTCCTCAGTGACCTTTCACCTGACCTCAGGTTCATCCCTCGCCATCCTGATGAGCTGGAGCTGGATGTGGATGACCCGGTTTTGGTGGAGGCCGAGGAAGATGACTTCTGGTTCCGGGGCTTCAACATGCGCACAGGGGAGCGTGGAGTGTTCCCTGCCTTCTATGCCCATGCAGTGCCCGGCCCTGCCAAGGACCTGCTGGGTGAGACCCCATCCTTGGGGGGTGGCTTGCATCCCCAGACTCTCCCACTGTCACCCTGCTGACCTGACCCCTGTGACCCCCAGGGAGCAAGCGGAGCCCCTGCTGGGTGGACCGCTTTGATGTACAGTTCCTGGGCTCTGTGGAGGTGCCATGTCACCAGGGCAATGGCATCCTGTGTGCGGCCATGCAGAAGGTGAGTGTGTTGGCAGGTGTGGGCACAGGCCCATGGCTCCTCGTGGCCTCTAGCCTCCAGCCTCCTCCAGGAAGGGTGCAGGGGCAGCTCAGTGGTCACTCCTGCCCTGATTCTGAGGCCTAAGCAGAACGACCTCAGGCAGAGTGTGGCAACTGTCCCCATCACTCCTGGGTCTCTTGGTCAGTTCTCCTCCTCCTCCTCCTCCTCCTCCTCCT
>PVLC010045125.1:0-11917 GCA_004027655.1 Graphiurus murinus | reverse complement strand
CCCCTCTCTCTCTCTCAGATAGGTGGGTTCCTCAGATGGGGGCTGGTCACAGAAAAGTTGGATCCTCCCTTCTCAGGTGTGCTGGGCTCTTCCGGAGTTTGGCGGTGCATCTCATTTGGGCCGAAACAAAGACAAGCTTCCAAGGGGGTGGAGTTGGCCTAACACTCTCCAGATTTTTTAAAAGGCTGTATTAAAACTATATTTTTATGAATTCTCCCAATACCTCCTTCGACCTAACATTCCACTTCTAGGCTACCTCATCACTATGATCCAGAAATCACAGATGCACACATCTAGCTATTTGCCCAAATTATTTGAAAGCTTATGGCTACACAAAATATAGTAGCACATTTCATAATAGAAGTAAACATGATGTCCTTCTTAAATGAATCTATAAACAAACTGTAGTATCTCCATAGGATATTATACTACTCCACAATAAAACCAATGAGCTTATTAAGCCATGCAAAAATAGAAGCAATATCAAATTCATATTGTTAAGTGAAAGTAGATCATCTCCAAAGACTGTACAGTCCATAATTTCATTTATCTGACATTGTGATAATGGCTACACTATAGGGATAGTAAGCAAATTGGAGATTTCAGAGAGTTTAAGAAGAGGAGAAGGTTGGATAGATGAAACACAGGAGACTTTATTTATGGTCTACAGGAGAAAAAGAATTTATAGTTTTTGTAGTTTCTCTTACAATATTCTCTGATATTGTAATGAGGAATACATGACATTCTGCAGTCTTTGAAACTATAAACTTTTATAGCCCAAATGTTGAGTCATACCTCATATGATCAATAATACTGAAAAAGTAGATTTTGCTTTTGCAGCATTTGTGTATAAGTGGGAAAACAAGGCACTATATAAATTCTATATCTGAAATTGTTTTTCTGAATATATAACAATGAGAATGTTTCTCCTACTATACTTTTCTAGCATATAAGTAGAAATACTATTTTATAAAATAAAATAGTCTATGTTCTATCTAGTTAATTATTATATATTTTATGAATATTTGTTGTGCTATCCACAAATCCATTCCAATAGTCATTTTCATAAAATTTCAAAAACATATTTTATATGAAAAATACCAGGTACATTTTCTGAGCTGTATAGTGTCCATGATGCTATATAGTTTTCAGATAATATCCTATTTAAAATTATTTGAATTTGAGACCTGAAATCATATGTGCAAAAAATTGAAATTAAGAAATACTTCACATATTCAAGGAATT
Organism: Graphiurus murinus; assembly: GCA_004027655.1. Taxonomy (NCBI): domain Eukaryota; kingdom Metazoa; phylum Chordata; class Mammalia; order Rodentia; family Gliridae; genus Graphiurus; species Graphiurus murinus. Next base: position 10,672 of record PVLC010045125.1, on the reverse strand, counting down.
TCTAGTCTTTGAAGTTTATGTTACACTTGCTGTTCAGATAATACACTTTATAATTTTCTGATAGGGTTTATTAAAATATTCTTAAAAGAAACAGCAATTATGCATCTACTGTGATATGAGAGGAAATGCACTTAATGACTAGAAGAATCAAAAGAAGGTGACACTAAAGGATAGTGCAGGTGGAGGGATTCTATAAGAGCAGTTAAAATGTTATACCCAGGGAATGCTATGGTCCATGGTATGGCCAGCTGGGAGTCAATAAGAGTTTCACTCTATTACAAAGTGTGAAAAGTTACCGTAAGGAAGTGGAAGCTCAGCAGTTTATAGCAGAAATTTTCAACTTGATTCTGAAAGACCATTATTATTGTCAATTGGCAAAAAAACTAGAGTTCACAGCAGTTGATACCTTGAAGAGAGAGAGAAAAAAAAGAATAAAATGGGAAAAGTTAGTAGATAAAATTATTATTTCTAGAGGAAGAATAGTAGCATTGGGTATTTGCCTTGGGACCTTATAAGGCTTTCTTTTTTAGACTTGCAATTCAGGATGAAAATAGACATCTTAAAATTCTCAGTGTAGGCTGAATGGCTGGCGGTCCTGAATATTTGGGTAAAACGGGTTAAATCCTATCACAGGTCTCATTATTAATCTATTGCCCTCTCATTATTTTTAATCATTCTCATTTTATTGCTATTGTCTATTCATGTCATCTCTTCTTTTTCTTCCTCCTTTTTTCCTTCTTTTTCTTCTTCTTCTTTCTCTCTCTCTCTCTCACACACACATACACACACACACACACACACACACACATAAACACACAAACACACACATACACACATCTCTCGCTCTTTTCATTTTTGATCTATTAAATCTCTGTTCACCCTCTAGTTAACAATATGGCTAAGAAATTTTTTTAATTTCTTCTCATCCCATGAATCCATGAATATTCAGGTTCATTTCATATTGGACTTGAAAACTATTTCCCTAACCAAAGTGAATCACTTAGTAAAAATAACTTTAATATGAACTAGTTGAGTCAGAGTCTTTATCCCAGTAAATTAACACTCTTCCTAGTGGGAAAATTATTTGCTCAGCATTTTAAAAAGAAATACATTAATTATAGGAATTGCACTTCATTTTTATCCTCTTCTGTTCCATTAGTATTTGTCACAATGCTTGGCACAAGGTTAGTGTCTAAAAAGTTGTTAGAAGATGAATGGAAGAATTGATGTTTATTGATTAATAAAAGGAGCATTGAAAAATTTGGGGGGGGATATTAAAAACAATCATTCAGTATAAAGATTGCAGCATGTTCTAGTTGCAGTCCTTCCAGCAGTTAGAGAAAACGAGAATGCCAGTATACTAATAATGTTACTTAGGCAACTGATACATAGGTTCTATTTTCTAAGTAAAAACTTTTGTAATAATAATAGTATATCTGAATACAGAGATGTAGCTCAGGTTTTATGTTGACTATTTAATACCCTATATTATAGAATTCCTACATTATCACATAGGTATTGATACTAAAATAAAGTTATGACTTTTATTTTGCAAGTGTTAGGTTCTTTTGGCATGTGATATAGTCAACTACAGTTCCCTGGAATCCATTTGGTAGCATAAAAGGGCATGAAGGACAATATAAAAAATTAGTAAATAATTGCCATTTTAAAATCACTGCAGATATGCTTATGATCATTGATATTATTTAATTACAGGCTGGGGAGTGAGGGGTTCATATATTCTCTGACTGCCCATGAAAGCTTAATAAGCCAGCTTTACTGTCTTCTAACTAGTCTCATTTCCTTTGTCCACAGTTGCTGTCAAATCTCAGTGTTTTAAGTTGGAGAGGATCCTAGTTCCTCTTGGTCAGCTCTGTTCCACTGTTTCCCTGCTTCCCTACCCTATCTCCTCCTGCATATTTTTTCTTATCCTCATCTGGCTTAAAACTCTAACCATTGACCCTACCTAATCATCCCCTGGTTTTACATTCCTCTTCTTTTTCTTCAGTCTCTAACTCTTCCTTCTTTTAGGAAGAGTTTGTTCTTTTAAAACCTTTTATATGTATTCTTTTCTGATTTTGAACCTTAGAAGGGTATGGTGGCAGACACCTGTAATCTCAGTGCTTGGGAGGCTGAGACAGAAAGATTGCAGGTTTGACACCAGCTTCAGCTACTTAGTGAGGCCTGCCCAACTTAGTGAGACCCTGTTTCAAAATAAAAATTAAAAAAATAGAGCTAGGGAAATACCTAGGAGGTAAAATGCCTCTGTTTTCAATCCCCAGTACAAAAATAAATATAAAATTTAAAATTTATTCCTCTTTTCTACTAATTTGTTTTTGGTTTGCTTTTTACCTTTACAAATAAACCACCATCTACCAGTTTCAGCAGAGGTGGTTCTGCATGTACTGCTTCACTGGCAGTGAAATTAGTAAATTTCTCAAGTAATATACATTACTCATATATTTGTTAATAACCCTTACATTATCAATAACCATTGCTTATTCTATTCTCAAGTAATATACATTACTTGAAAAACTAAAAGAAAAAAAAGGTATCAACCAGTAGACCTAGTCATATTAGTCCATGAAACCATATAAATATTCATTTTATAGGGATGAAAATATATTCTCTGGAATAAAGATATCAGAAGAGAAAAAGTGAAATACACCTGAACCTCGGAATATATTAGGCTATCCAAACAAATAAATTTGTAGTCAATTACTATAATTTATATTGAAATGATGATCATACAAACTGTGGTATTCAATTGTCCTTCTCTATTTAATGAAGGCTATAAGCATATTTTCCTTTAAAAATAAAGTGATGAAATTGTCCACTATCATAGACATCTCAGAAAATTAACATTTCAGAATATATTCTCTCCCAGACCTGAATAGATGTATCTCCATAGTGAGTACTGAGTAAAATAATTAGTATTTAATGTTAAATGGAAAGATAAGAAATTATCTTTCAAAATTATAAAATTACTTTATTAAACTACTATTTTATTTCATCATATGTTCTATACATGCTATACACTCTTCTATTAAATATACAAGAAAATATTTAGTTAATTAAAACTATTTTAGTATATTTTAGCATATTTACTAACGTTTATTAAGAGTTACTAGTGGTTTTATTAACAACATATAAAATTATAGGTCTCAAATGAAAAGATAGGTTTCATGTTTTCAATGACTTCTTAACAAAGGAGTTATTTTTTTTTCACTCCTTACCTTTTATATTATAAAGCTAGCCTAAGAATGAAATTCCTGTATAGAAGCCTGTGAATTGCTCCCCAGAGAGACAACAGGTTCTTAAATTTAACAGCATTTGAGCTGCTTTAATTTGCAGCAGACCATTCCTTGTAATTATTTACTTCAAATAATTTACAGTTTTGCATCTATTTTTACTCTATTTAACTCATGGAAAATAAATAGAAGGGGGACTAATTACCTCACTGTTGTTTAAACAGACAAATAAAAATGATAGATTATTTCCTTTAATGTGTCTAAAAAGTATATTACAATCACATCCTTAAGTGACAGCATTCCATCAACTCTCTACAATCTGAGAGATTGTATTTTTTATATACTTTTATTGGTGCACTGTAGCTTCATATTATAATGTAGTTGAGAGTGAAGTGACATACAATAACATGTACAGAGCACTTGATGAGCTTCTCTCTAGCTCTCATCTCACTCCCTCCTTTTCCCCATACATATCAGATCAACATTGATAATTTCACATATGTATAGAACATTCATGAAGTATTTCCTTCATTAATTCTCCTTACCCTCTCCCACCACCACCATCCTCTATACCACCTCCCTAGCTCCACTGGGGTTTCTTCTCCATTATCTAAAGACCCTCACGTCCCTATTACTCCCTAGTTTCTGCATATGAGAGGAAACATATGACCCTTCGCTTCTTGTGTTAGGCTAATCTCACTTAACAATGTTTTCCAGGTCCACCCATTTTCATGCAAATGATGCAATTTTATTCATCTTGATTGCTGAGTAGACTTTAATTGTATATATCCAATAATTTTATAAATCATTCATCTGTTTATAGACACCTAGGTTGGTTCCATAATTGGGCTATCATGAAATGTGCTGCTATAAACATGGATATGCATGTATCACAATAATATTCTGATTTCAGACCCTTTGGAAAGATACTCAGGAGTGGTATAGCTGTATCATATGGTAGACCCATTCACAATTTTTCTGAGGAATCTCCACACTGATCTTTATAGCATCTGCACTAATTTGTAATCCCACCAAAAGTGTAGAGTTCCTATTTGCCCACATACTTGCCAGCATTTATTGTTGCTTGACTTCTTGCTGATTGTCATTCTAATTTAGGTTAGATGCAGTCTTGGTGTAGTCCATTCAAAATAACCTCCAAAACAATAAAATACCTGGGATAAATCTTTCACGATGAAAGTTATAAAACACTAAAAAAAGAAATTGAATATCTTAGAAGATGGAAAGATCTCTCATGAACTACTTTAAATACCTTTCTGGCTTGTTACATCAGAACTGAAGTACACAGTTCTCTTCTTTTTTTGAAACTTTTTTTTCCAAAAAAATTTTTTTGAAACTTTTTTTTCCTTTCCTTTTATGACACCAATCTTTTTATCCATTCTGCCCTCTTCAGGCCCAATCTACTTTGTTACTTTTCTTCCTGAAAGGGAATATGCATGAGTATGAAAAAAAAAGTATATTTGCTACAAATATTTCTAGAATGTTTGTTCACAGATGCTGCTACCCTTTTATAAAAAGTAAATTCTAAGCTGGGCATTGTGGTACACACTTGTAATCCCAGCATTTGGGAGGCTGAGACTGGAGGATCCGGATTCATGGGCAGCCTCAGCTACCTAGTGAGGCTCTACGCAACTTAATGAGACCCTGTTTCAAAATAAAGAATAAAAAATAGGGCTGGTGGTGTATCTCGGAGCTAGAATGCCCCTGAGAGTTCAATCCCCAGTAAGGAAAAAGAAAGAAAGAAAAAAAAAGTGAATTCTAAGCTAGGAATGGTGTCAAATGCTTGTAATCCCAGTACTTGGGAAATGAGACAGGAAGATCACAGGTTCACATCCAGGCTCAGCAACATAATGGGGCCTGCAGCAACTTAGTGAGACTCTGTTTCAAAATAAAGAATAAAATAGGGCCTGGAATAAAGATCAAAGGTAGAATCCTCCTGGGTTCAATCCCCAGTACCACAGAAATAAATAAATAAAAATAATAAATAAGTAATGTAAATTCCAGGATTTTGTTTTCATGGTGTCTGTTCTCTTCTATTTTTAAAAATTATCTTCCTTCCATCTTGTCTCCTAAGCAGTCTTCTTTCTCCTCTCCTCTCTTCTTCTTTCCATCTGTCCCTTTTAGTTTACTTCTTACCATTAACATACTTCCTAGAAAATTTCAATCATTTCAATAACTGCAAGTATTAACTATAAATTGAATATTCCCAGGACATTATCACTATAATAGAATTGTATCTTGTTCTCTATATTTTCAGATATACATATAATTAAAAGCAAATTAAAAGAAGAATGCTATTTTACCTTTTCATCTACACTATATGTTCTCTGTGTCAAAGAATATTATTAACATCACCCAAGTGCCTATTCTTCATCATTGTAAAATCAACCATCAGGTGAATCAATGATGTATACATCATTAAAGACAAAGAGTCTGACAATAAGGTATCAAATACCATTTTTTATCTTTAATTATGTCAAAATTGTGAGTTTGGGAGCAAAAATATTTCTTATATAAATAAAATGTAAAGGGGAACAAATAAGATTTTAGTCAAACAAATTATACAAATAACTACACGTGAAAAATGAGGAAAAAAAAATAAGTGATCAAATGACCACAAAAATACAACTGAAACCCTATCTGGAGCAGTAAGATAGAAGAAGGGAATCAAAACAATACAAATAAAGAAAGAAGAACTAAAATTATCTTTGTTCACTGATAACCTAATTCTATACTTAAAAGATCCAAAAACTTCATCTGAAAAATTTCTAGAAGTGATAGATAGCTTTAGCAAAGTAGCTGTATACAAAATCAACTGAAAAATTATTTGCATTCCTATACACTAATCATGAATCCACCAAAAAAGAAATTCAGAAAATAATTCCATTTACTATAACTTCAAATAGGCTAAAATACTTAGGAATAAATTTAACTAAATGAGGTAAAAGAAAAATACAAGGAAAAATATAAACACTAAAGAAAGAATTTGAAGATCTTAGAAGATGGAAAGACCTTTCATGATTTTGGATAGGCAGAATAAATATGAACAAAATTGTCATCCTACCAAGAGTGACCCACATATTGAATGAAATTTCTATTAAAATACCATGGTCATTTTTCATAGATCTAGTGAAATCAGTTATAATTCATTTTGAAAAACAAAAGACCCAGAATAATCAAAGAAAATCTCAGGAATAAGAACCAAGCCAGAGGCATCGTAATACTTGATTTAAAATTAAAATACAAAGTGATAGTAATAAAAACAGCATGGTATAGGCACAAAACCATACATAAACCAGTTGAACAGATGATTCAGAAACAATACTTAATATTTATAACCAGCTGATATTTGATAAAGGTGAAAGAAAATCCACTCTGGAATGAAGATGCCTTTTTAACAAATGGTGTTGAAAAAACTAGTTATTCATATGTAGAAAAATGTTGTTAAACCCCAACCTATCACCCTGCATAATAGGCAACTCAAGATGTATCAAAAATCAAGAAATTAGAGTAGAAAATTTAAACTGCAAGAAGTGATAAAAAGACCAACACTCTAACATATAAATGGTAAAAATTTCCTCAATAGGACCTTGGAAGATCAGGAAATTAAAACAACAATTAATAAATAGGATGGTATTAAATTAAAAAGCTTCTGTGCCAGAAAGAAAACTATAAAAAGTTTAAAGAAAGAGCCTACATAATGGAAGAATACCTTAGTCACCTACCCTTCTGATAAAGTACTAATATCTGAAATATGCAAATAACTTTAAAGAATTAACACTAAAAAATAAAAATGGGCAACTGAATATACATTTCTTGAAGAAACACAAATGGACGAAAAATACGTGAAAAATGTTCAACATCATTAACAATAAGGGAAATGCAAATCAAAACTACATTGAGATTCCATCTAACTCCAGTTAGAATGATGATCATCCAGAACACAAATAATACTACATGTTGAAAAAGATGTGGGAAAATAGAAACTTTAATACATTGGTGGTGGGACTGCAAACTAGTACAGCCACTATGGAGTTCATTGTGGAGAATTCTCAGAAGATTAGGAATGGAACCATCATATGACCCAGTGATAACACTTTTGGGTATCTTCCTAAAGAAATTGAAATCAGAATATTATAGTTTTTTTATTTTTTTTTATTTTTTATTTTTTTCGGTACTGGGGATTGAACTCAGGGGCATTCTACCTCCGAGCTACACCCCCAGCCCTATTTTTTATTCTTTATTTTGAAACCGAGTCTCACTAAGTTGCGGAGTGCCTCACTAGGTAGCTGAGGCTAGCCACGAACCCGGATCCTCCGGTCTCAGCCTCCCGAATGCTGGGATTACAAGCGTGCGCCACCACGCCCGGCTCAGAATATTGTAGTGATACTTGCATAAGCATGCTCATAGCAACGTAATTTACAATAGCCAAATTATTGAACCAGCTTAGGTGTTCATCAACAAGTGAATGGAGCACAAAAGTATGATATATGCACCCAATGGAATTATTTTCAGTCATAAAGAAGAACAAAATCATGTCATTTGCTGGAAAATGTATGGAACTTGAAAATTGTATGCTAAGTAAGATTAGCCAGTTTCAAGAAAATAAATAGTTTTATGTTTTATCTTAAATGTGTCAGCTATATAGAAATTTGGAAATAAAGAAAACATCAGGGAAGAATATAGACTCCAATGGAGTGATAGGATTTAGGGAAGGAGGATTAGGGACTGAGATGTAAAGACTTCAGTAGTTGAAATAATGCTACATATGTATACAAAATTACCAATTTCAATCTCAAAGACATGTACAGGGATGTGGAGGAAGGGGAATGGATGGGACCAGGAGGGAAGTGTTCCAAGAGGTGCATGCATATATGCTTTATCACTCTATACTCTACTATGGTGTATAATTATAATGTACCAAATAAGAATATAAATATATAAATATATACAATACATATGTGCAAACCAAAATGTTGCATCAGTGAAATGCATTATTTTAAAATACTAAATTAAAATAAGCAGCAATAAAATATGTCAATTGTATCTCTTTCATTTCCTCTTTGAATTTTTGCAACACTTTTATGGAATATACCTATCCTAATATGTTTTATATTACTTCACTAACATATAAATATTTTTATCTAGATATTTTTATTTCATAATTCTTTTGATATTTCCTATTCCATTCAGAAAAAAATACCAATATACCTTTTATACCTAATAGTTTCCTTCATGATCCTGTCAATTATCAAGCACTAAAATCCATCTCTCACTACATTTTCCATCTTGGAATTAATTATATTAATATGGTTTAATTTCCAAAGATGCCAATCTGTTCAAGTAAACCATTCTTAATATATATTTATTCCAGCCGGGCGTAGTGGCGCACTCTTGTAATCCCAGCATTCAGGAGGCTGAGACCGGAGGATCTGGTTCCCAGCCAGCCTCAGCTACCTAGTGAGGCACTCCGCAACTTAGTGAGACCCTGTTTCAAAATAAAAGAATAAAAAATAGGGTTGGGGGTATAGCTCAGAGGTAGAATGCCTCTGAGTTCAATCCCCAGTACCACAAAAAATAAATAAATAAATAAATAATATATATATATAATTTATTTATTCCTAAAGTTTAGAACGTTTCTGTGTACAAATCCTTTAAATCACAGTTTACTTTATATTTTCTGGGTATTTTTCTTTATTAAAACATTTTTTTTAAACTGGTGCAATGTAATCATACATCTTTGTTAGGTACAAGCTGATAAAGGCATACATGCACACATCTCTCATTTAAGCCTTCCCTAATTCCCACCCCACTCCCTCACTCTCCCTCCTTCTCAAATTCAGTTTAAGCCTGGTGTGGTGGCGCATGCTTGTAATCCCAGAATTTGGGAGGTTGAGACCGGAGGATCCGGGTTCCTGGCTAGCCTCAGCTACCTAGTGAGGTACTCCTCAACTTAGTGAGACCTGGTTTCAAAATAAAGAATAAAAAATAGGGCGGGGGGTATAGCTCGGAGGTAAAATGCCCCTGAGTTCAATCCCCAGTACCGCAAAAAAATAAATAAATAAATAAACAAATCAAGTTCAGTTTAGTGATTGACTTTGATTTGTTTGTGAATATACATCATGTGCATTAGGGTGTTTTCCTTTACCCCCACCCCCCATCACCTTCAGTTATGTCACCTTCTTTGCTCATTTAAAGATTTCTCCTTTGTCTAGAGTCTCTCTTATGTCCCACTTTCTCCCTAGCTTCCACATATTAGGGAGAGCATACAATTTTTTACTTTTTGTGACTGACTAATCTCACTTAGCATGATGTTTTCCAGTTCCATCCATTTCCTTGCAAATAACATTATTTTTTTCTTCTTTATGGCTGAGTAAAATTCCATTGTGTATATATCCCATAGTTTTGTAATCCATTCTTCTGTTGATGGACATCTTGGTTGGTTCTATAGTTGGGCAATTGTGAATTGTGTGGCTATAAACATAGATACACATATATAAGGATATTATTCCAGTTCTTTCACACAAAATACTCAGTGGTATATTTTTTGAAAATATTTTAATAATTACATTATTTTGGACTCATTTCATGATAAACTTTTTGGCTTTCCTTTATCTGTATTTTTCCATTCCTGAACCACTTCTAACAGTGCACCTAGTAAAATCTAGGTACTTAAAAATCATTCCTTTTATTTCCTCTCAATACAAAATAATGACATTTGATAAGACATAAAAAGTGTTAATATTATAAATAGATAACAAGATATTTAAGATAAACTATGGCTTGTATATCTATTTATAAATGCACCACTATAAATGGATAGAACCCAATATACTGCCATTTCTAAAACTCTTGACTCTTGGGAAAAAAATGTATAAATGCAGTCTTAATGGCATAATTCAGTAAATTGCATGAAAGTAAAAATTACCCACTAACACTTCTTAAAAGTTAAAATATTAATAAAATTTAAAAATATTTTAAAACTGCAGAAATTACTAAGGGAAAGAACAAAAATTAACCTTGAGTGATTTTTAATTGAGGTCATTTGTTATTTCATAGGAGGTATTCAGAAGATAATTTCTACCACTCTTTATGCTGTAATTATCATTTGACTTAGAATTTGCTAATGAGATGTGAATTGTCACCCTGTCATTCACTTACATATTTCTTTTTTTCCTGGCAGCTTTTGTATTCTTTTTGTTTCTAGTGTTATTCCATTTACTACCATTTGTATGGGCATGAGTTATCTTAAATTTATTCATTGATGTTCATAATAAATGAATTCTCAATCACTAACTTTTTAAATTAGCAACCTTTCTTTTTAAGAGCAGTTTTAGATTCATAGCAAAATTGAAACACAAGTACAGAAAGTTTTCATGTAGTTCCTCTCCAAACACACAACA
>PVLC010045124.1:0-11689 GCA_004027655.1 Graphiurus murinus | reverse complement strand
AAAACTCACAGAATGCTATGTGCAGGTATGTCACTATCTCTATCAACTGCATTATGATGGCAGATCATAAGACTATAATGCACCAATAAAATGATAAAAGCAAGCATCCCCCCCAAATAAATAAAACATTACCATCTCTAGAAACATGCAGGTTTTGCAACACAGCTTTGGAAACATTTGTCCAGGTAATCTCTTTTAGATTTATTTTCCTAGTATAACAACATGTCATTGGTTACTAAGTATTCAAGAGATGAATTTCAGATTACCATTGATTTGATATTCTTTTTTTTTTTTTTTCGGTACTGGGGACTGAACTCAGGGGCGTTCAACCTCCGAGCTATACCCCCAGCCCTATTTTTTATTCTTTATTTTGAAACCGAGTCTCACTAAGTTGCAGAGTGCCTCACTAGGTAGCTGAGGCTGGCCGCGAACCCGGATCCTCCGGTCTCAACCTCCCGAATGCTGGGATTACAAGCGTGCGCCACCACGCCCGGCTTGATTTGATATTCTATTGAGTCAAAATTTGCCTTTTTCTGGCAAATCTGTTTATTCCTTTTGACTTTGTGTATTTAAGAAGCATTTCCTCTGGGATTACAATAGTATTATTCTTTAAAGATATTTTCTAGAAATATGTCATTTTTTTTCTAAAAGACTGAGGTCTAGAAGCCCCTGGAATAAAGCCTGAGTCAGTTATATCCTGATGCTGGATGATCGATTTAGGCTGTTCTGCCCTTCTTATTATGTCGGCATCATACATCTGTTGTCTTCTATGACATTCACTGCAAAAATAATATTATGTGCTTCATTTCAGCCACTGTATAAAGCCAGGCTTTTCAAACAATGTAGATAAAATCCACCAATCATTTTGTCCTAAGACAGAGCCTAACAATCTTGGGAATACTACAATTCTCTGTCAACACATGGCAAAGCCGCCTCCTTTATAAGAGAAAGAACATCTGCAGCACAAAGATGCTGCACTAGAATATAGCTAGCATCTTGTGCAAATGTTCTGACTCTGGAGCCAGATAGATAGTTCCAAGGTTCAAATCCATGCCCAGGTGTTGTCCAGCTGGCAAATCGCAAACAAAGGACTTTACCTCTGGGATCCCGAAGTTACATATCTGCAAGAAAAATTAGAATGTTTTATAGAGTAACTTTGAAGTTTGGAAAAAAACAGGTAACACTTCGGTCATAGTTCTTGGCATATATGTGTCTCTCTATAATTCATTTTTATTTTTTTTTCCTTCTGGACCTCCTCCTTCTCCTCCTTTTCTTCTTCTTCTTCTTCCTCCTCCTCCTCCTCTTCCTCTTCCTCCTCTACCTCATTTTTACATTACTATTTTCAGTAGTGTTGGAATTATTCAAGTTTTAGTAGTAAGAGTAATGGTAGTTGTTAGTTGCAATTATACTTAGCTCTGTTCTCCAGATGTTTTTAGGCAATTGCATCTCTTTTCTGTATTTCGTTCTAGAAATTCACACACCTGGATTCTGCACTGTGCATGCATTCCTTACTTTCAAAAATGTCAAAGCATCAATAAGCTTCATATCACTTTCAAAATAACGAGGAAAGTGATCCCATTCGACTTCATAAAGGAAAAAAGACAGCATCTTCCCTGCCTGATTGCCTTACTACAGTCTATAATTTTCCATATGATCTGGTTCCTGAACAAACAGTGTAATCCATCTAGTATCCCTTTCCTCTCACTGGTTCAATTCTTGTTATTCTTTTTTTTTTTTTTTGCAGTACTGGGGGTTGAACTCAGAGGCGTTCTACCTCCGAGCTATACCCCCAGCCCTATTTTTTATTCTTTATTTTGAAATCGGGTCTCACTAAGTTGCGGAGTGCCTCACTAGGTAGCTGAGGCTGGCCACGAACCCGGATCCTCCGGTCTCAGCTCCCAAATGCTGGGATTACAAGTGTGCGCCACCACGCCCGGCTCCAATTCTTGTTATTCTATTCTCTGTTGTCTTTAAGAAAAATAATCAAACTTGTTCAGTTGTCAGGGTTCCCACTGTTGTACTCTCATTCTCTCTCTCTCTCTCTCTCTCTCTCTCTCTCTCTCCCTCTCTCTTTCTCTCTCTCTCTCTCTCTCTCTCTCTCTTTCTCTCTCTCTCTCTCTCTCTCTTTCTCTCTCCCTCCCTCTCTCCCTCCCTCCTTCCTCCCTCCCTCTCTTCCTCTCCTTTATTTTATCATTTTAAATGTTCTTTTCTACAAATTCTATGCCATAGAACTTATATCAAAAGTTATCACTTCACAAAAACCTTCCCTGAGCATTCTAATGAAAAAAACCCTTTTATTCATCACACTATCTTTTATTTAGTTTCATAGCATGTGTAACCATCTGGAGTTAAAATATGCATTTATTAGAATATTTGATTTTTCTCTGCTCAGTGGTAGGCATATAACAAAAGAGGAGGGAGATTGTCAGCCATAGTCAGGACTATATTCCTGGTACTTAGAATAATACCTTCAATACAGAAGGTGCTTAATATATAAATAAATGAATTAATTTAAATAAGCCTTAACTAAACATGAAGGAAGGAAATCTGAAGATATTTTATTCCTTTTCCCATCTTTAGTTTTATCTTCTGTATCATTTTATTTATGTGTTCTGTCAAGAACTATGAAGTGTCCAGTGTTTACCCTACTTGCAAGGTAAAATTTTCTCCTGCTGCAGGTTCATGGATACTGGCAGAAGGCATAACACTCCTGGGTCAAAGACAAAGGATTTTGTCATTCAAGGTGCAGTAAGCAGCATGACCATTGTATCTGTATCAGCTTCCCATACCCCACTTCCCACAGTGAGATATCAAAAGGACTTAGTTACACCTATATACTGAGAAGGGTACACCCCAGGAAAGAAACTTTCAGCTTTGGGAACCCACCTCTTTCCCTAGAAGTAAGCTTCCTGCCCTTTGTTCAGAGGGAAACTCCATCTATGCTTTCCAAGGCTGTAAGCAGCCTACTGTTGGCTCTGGAGAGTGAAATATCCAGAGCAAGATAATCTGGAATAAAGGAAGCCAATGTCTCTGCTCTGCTCATAAGATTGCAGAAATGCCTGATACACAAAAGGCCCCTGTAAGTCTTGAGCTTCAGCCCAGTGTCTATGTTGCCTTTCTAGATGACTCTTTCAATCCACTTGCTTACTCCTGGCCTCCATGGAACTGACAGTCTAATATCAATGAGTAAGGAAACACAGAATTCTAGCTTCAAAACAAATATTCCTGCCTCCATTACAGCTTCATGAGAACATCCTCTTAAGTGCTTTAAGTGGTTGCTAGAGCTTTTCTATATCCCTAAGTATAGTAGAAAGGAAATGGCCAAGATCTCCTTTCCAATGAGAACGGAAGACTGGCTATCCTCTGAAGTACTCAGAAATACCAAACTAAACAAGAGAAGTTAAAGCATAATTGCTACAGTCTATAATGTTCCATATGATCTAGTTCCTGTAATAATTGCACTAAAAAATTCCCTATATGTCAATAATCATTATTGGTATTTATAATAATCAGAATGTCTCTAACCAACAAAGCTCCAATATCTTGGAGTTGGAGATGTGCCTCTCATAGTTTAGAATGCAGCCAGAGCTTGAATTTATAAGGTCAGTATTAGAGGGAGAAAGGTTTTAGTCCAGTAAGAACTTAGGCACCAATATCTAAGCTGTCAAGTTTCTGAAACTGAGAAGGGCTTTTTGCTTTATCCACAATGAATACATGGACCGATGTATAGCAAAATAATTTTTTGTTTAATTTCTACAATAATAATTACAACCATTATTATTCAACAAAGAAATGGATAAAGAGAAGGAAATAGACACAATTTGCAAACTGCAACCTTAGCATACTTTTGCCTATAGAGAGAGTCAGGAACCCAGGAACAGAAGTAATTTTGCATTCTGACTGATCTAAAGTAAGTATTTCTATTACTTGGATCTTTCTAAGCCTTATGACTACACAATATGGTCTTTAAGATAGGATTATCTGGAGCCTGTAATGAGTGCTCAAGCTAATGCAGATTGGCATCATTTCTCCTTGAAGAATATCTTCAATTCACCCATTCAATTCTAAATTGCATTATAATTAATAGTTAAAGTTGTTAAAATCCTAAGTAGAATTACAGTGCATTCAGAAAGACACATATTCCTTGGTGTGCAGTATTTCCAAGGCTATTTTGTAATTTCTCAAGGGATAGTGGCAATATATTGAAAAAAATATGATAACATCATCTTTCACCAAGAAAGTAAACTACAGTCAAGTGTCACTTTGATTATTGATTTCTAACCTCCCCATAAGAAAGAACTATTAGTTCAACCTTTAGATTTAGAATTTAAATATCAGTGAGGCTTTCTTATAATAATGATGATAATATTAATAAGAATAGACATACTATCAGTCAAATTTCCAAACTGCCCACTGAGTGTCT
The DNA here is from genome assembly GCA_004027655.1 of Graphiurus murinus. Classification (NCBI taxonomy): domain Eukaryota; kingdom Metazoa; phylum Chordata; class Mammalia; order Rodentia; family Gliridae; genus Graphiurus; species Graphiurus murinus. The sequence goes on along the minus strand of PVLC010045124.1, from coordinate 7,266 downwards.
ATCATGTGACAAACATGCTAAGCATTTTATCCAACTTCTATTATTTAGACTTTATAAGAAAACACTTGAGGTGGTGGTTATTCCTAATTATTTAGTGGAAAAATTTAGAGGTATGGAAAGGTCAGGTTTTTCTCCACTCAGGAACTAGCTGAGCTAGCATTTGAATACATTTTTGCCTGAAATTACTCTGCTATATTTCCACTTTGACATTTGTTTCATTGAGTTTGTCTTGACCGAAATGTTTCTGTCATTTTTGGGCCCATCCAAGACTGTACATTCGGTCCATACCTCCAACACATATGCCCTTTTGATCTTAAGAGTAGAAGAAAAGTCCTCTTTATGACCAGTCAGAAGACCGATGTATGCCAAATATCACAGGATCATACTATGAAACTATCAAGTTAATCTTTACTTATTTCCTCTCCTGAAATGCAAAGCTTTTTAAGCTAAGTGATGAATCAGAAAAGTTATTTCATCTAGTATTCAATAATAACATTGAATGATCAAAGTTTTAAACTTGAAGATATTTTAATAAAAGCCTGAAAAAATATTGATCAATGATCATGGTTGAAATTTTCATCCTTTACAAGGAAAAGCTATGCTTTCAATACATAGAAAATAAATGTGCAAAATGTTTACCAATGGAAGGATTATTGTCTTTTGTGCATAACAATGTAAGAAGAGTTCTATTTTTTTCTTGCCTACAAGGTTAACTATATCTCTGTAAACACTACATTGATGTGGTCCATTTTGTAGGGGTAAAAATAAAGAAATCTAAGCTGTTTAAATGTATTCTCTATTTTAAAACATGCCCTCCTTTCTGAGACTGTGTGGGACAATATAATCTAAGTGTGAGAAAAAATATCCTCAATAAGATTTCGGAGCTGTTTACTTGCGTAACTATCATACAAACCCACAAGGCCAAACTCATAAGTCCTTCAGCCTAAGAGATAAGAGGTGATTCATTTAACAACCAGACTATGAGAATTATGTGACTACTGGGAAGGGTTTCCTAGTGTATACACAGGGAAGCAGGGAAGTAGGCAAGAACTCGGGTTCTCATCAGTGTGATGCTAACATACTTAAACATATGCTCCCTAGGGTATTTATAGGCAAAAAATGATTTCTCCCTAAAACCAAAAAAAAAAAAAAAAAAAAAAGTGGCTGCAAGTCACCATACTTTTAAAATCTGGTATTTATTTATAGCATGCACCAGTCTTTCTGACGCAAACATACCTGTCCCATTGATTGACAGTTTCTATTTTCAATAATTTCTGTTGAAGTTATAGTGAACCTATAAGCACGCATTTGGAGGTGTGACTAGGCATCTTATTTCTGAAGGAAGTGTTACTCCTGAATGACTATATAATTAAGAAGACAAGGAAGGTGAGTATGAGCTTCTAGCACTGTGCTGCCACTTCCTCCTCGACTCCTGGAAGTGCACAAAGTCTCAACAATTTTGAGAATCTGACTTCTCCTGGGTGATAATGGTAACAAATCTATCTTTCCAAACAGTTCAGAATTTTCGGATTTCAAATGAACTGTGCATATCATTGAATCATTTCTTCTGCCTCCAGGGATCTAAGTCACATCCTTTAATTTTTCTCTTTGATTCTTTCTTAGTAATCATGCAGCACAGTGAGATTCATGTACACAGCCTTTGGTGTGACTCCCTCCTCCCTTTCCATATCTGTTAGCTGAGATCGGTAGTGACATCTTGGTGTGTGGACATGTTATTTGAACTATTTCCTTCCTCTATCCCTCTTTTTCTCTTCCCTAACCCCTTCTTTCAATCACCCTCCACTATTCCACTGATCGCTCTCCTCATTGATCCAAAGTCCCTTCTGTTTCCGATTTCCTCTCTAATTTTCACATACGAGATCAAACATGACCCTTGACTTTCTGTGACTGGCTGATCTCATCAGCCATGATACTCTCCAGTTCCACCCATTTTCCTGCAAATGACATAACGTTGTTCTTCTTTATGACTGAGTAAAATTCTCTTGTGTGCTAAAGACAACCTTTTCAATGAAAAGTTTGGGAAAACTGGTTATCCCTATGTTAAAGAATGAATTAGATGCCTATCTCTCATCTTGCACAAAAGTCAACTCAAAAGGGATAGAAGACCTAGAAATTAGACCCAAAATTTTGCAATTTCTAAAAGAAAACATTGGACCAACTCTTCAACATATAGGCACTGGTAGAGATTTTCTCAATGAGACTCCCAAAGCTCAGGAAATAAAAACAAGAATTAATAAATGGAATGCCATTAAATTAAAAAAGCCTCTGCATAGCAAAAAAAAAAAAAAAAAAAAGAAATCAAGAGTCTTTTACTTTTATATTTTTAAAATTTTAACCGAAGCTATATGTAATCATTAAAATTTTTTACCATACAGAAATGATACAATAAAAGGAAAAACACTATCAACAGTTTAATCTATTTGAAATGTATGCCCTTTCAAACCTGTATGTTATTTTGAATATTATATATATTTTGGAGAACAAAAATCATATTACTCAGATCTTTGCTTGTTGAATCAATAATGCATTATATATACCTTTTGTGTTAGTGGATAAAGATTTATGTCATTTTTAAAAATGACACATGTAATTTCAAGATGTGAATATATGAATATTCCACCTTTCTCTTACTTTTAGATGCTTAAGATACCACTAATTTTAGAGACATTTAAAGATAATCCTTCCATAACAAGATACCCTTCCACACTTGCAATATGTATTCCATAGAATAAATTTCCAGAAATAGGAAACTGATTTCAATTTTGTATGTATTTGTCATTTGATAGACACTAACTTTTCAGTTTTATTGCCAAAAACTCAGATGAATACTGAATATTATCAATTCTTTAAATTATTTTATTCATGAGAAAACCATGACACTATTTTTAGTTTGTATTTCATCGGTCATAATTATAATAAAATGTCTGTTCCCATGTTTATTGGCCATGAACAGAAATTTTTCATTGACTTATCATTTCATCCATTCCATATATTTTTAATTATTATAGAATATTTGTAAATTTCTTCCATCACCAGGAATACATTTTTATTTCAGGCAAGAATTCAACTTTAAGGCTTTTGTTTTGGTTTAATTTGAACATATAGTTTATAATCCATTTCATGCATTAATTGATCAATTACATTATACTGGTTTGGAAAACTACCTTCTCTTATATACATGGGTCTGTTTCTGGATTCTTTATTTATTTATAGCTGTGTAAGTCTTTCTGTACCATAACTATTGAATTCTATTTATTATTGCTTCATGTACATTTTCTAAATGGTAGAAAAAAATCCTATGCTTCATTTTTTTTTTCTCCAAAAACATTCTGGATGGTTTTGTTCACATTAACTCCTTCAGAGAACTTTTAAATCTGAACATATTCTAACAACAAAAAACACCCCAAATTAATTAAATTATTCAATATGTTTTTAAAAATATTTTGTATAAAATAATTTGTGGAAACTCCAAATACATCTAGAGTTGTGTATTCTGCCAGGGAGCATGAGGAAGTGACATTGGTAGACCTGAACATATGTGGTCTTTCAATAGTGTGATGCTAAATAAGGAAACCTCAAATTTGACTTCAGATGTGAAAACTAAAATAATGATCTGTACAGAGAAAGTTACTGAGGTTTTTTCAAATTAAAAAAAGGAGGAAATGAATAAATGACTACTTATATTATCTAGATATCATGGGTTTTTTTACATTTGATATACAAATTTATTTTCCCATACTATTTAGCATAATGAGTTCTGAGAATTATGCCTCTCTTTGCTTGAAATGATGTCAAAAGAAGAGAAACTTTATAGAGTTAGAATGGTATTTCAAAGAAAAAAAAACATAATAAGAAAATTTGGGTGCACAATTTCAAATTTTATAAACACATTTCCTAGCCCAGGTATGGTAGTGGAGGAGCTGCTGTAAGGTTGAAACAAATCTAACTCTAAAATACCCCCCCCCCATACATATACCAGGGGCCTTGCAAGCTCTTACCAAAGAGTATATTAGCCTACAGTCTATTTTTAGTCTTAACTTTTCATTTCTTTTTATATTTCTCAGAGTCAAATTACACATCGATTTTCGGAAATCTGAGGAGACATAACCACATTTTAGAATGTAATTTTGTGTGTGGTTTGCGGTAAATTCCAGGCTTTTCTTGAGCATATGTATGAGAAATAGTTGCTACTCTGTCTGGAAACAGGGCTTGTACTTGAGCGCTCCTTAAGCTTTTGACAAAGGCTTTCTGATCCTTGACTGACCTTCCCCAACCTAGTTCCTCCAAGCCACAGGGCAATGCTAAAGAATTTGCTGAGTTGTTTGGGAGCCTGACAAAAATTTCTTCAGGCACTGAAATCATGATTTAAACATATGGCTGTCAGACTAACTTAGGACAGTTCAATCTGTAAAATAGCTGTTTTCCTAGAGGTATGAAGTCTCTCAAGGTCACTAGAAGAGTAACTACAGTATTTTAACATGGTTCACGGCACTAGTGATGAAGGATAACGGCAGAGACTCAGTGTAACTAAACTGCTTCTCAGACATTCTTTCTAGGTTCTGTCTTTTTTTCACTTTGGTAGCTTAGAAGAAATATAAGCACACTTTAAATTCAAATTAATCTATATAAAACAAAGCAAAATGTTCTATTTGTCAATGCAATGATGGTTGATATTTGTGTTTAATTTTGATTTCAGAACACTAATATGATTCACTTGATTCGTTTTGCAGTGAATTTGCCTAGTAAAATATTTCTACACAAATAAAACAAGAACTTGGTATAAAAATAGATCTCGGCAAGAATTTTCCCAGACATGTTCTCTTGTCTAATAAAGACTGCTTTTTTATTTCAGATTGTGTGTGTGTGTGTGTGTGTGTGTGTGTGGTTCTGGGGATTGAACCCAGGGATATTCTATCTCTAAACTACACTCTTAACCCTATTTTATTTTGTATTTGGTAACAGCATCTTGCTAAGTGGCTGAGAGCTTTACTGTTGTTGAGGCTGACTTTGAATCACTATCCTCCTGTCTCAGCCTCCCAAGTACTGGGATTACAGGCATGCACCACTACTCCCGACCAGAATTTCAAATAAAGACACTGAAGTTTGAAGAATTAGTCAACTACTACATAATTCACAGAGAAAAAAGGAGACCTATCAACTCCTTTCTTAAACACTATGCAAGACTGCTTCCCTCAACTATTTTTTAATTCACTAATTTTATTGTTGCAAATGTCTGTAATAAAAAAAATAGTTTTAGCAGTCTCTCATAACATTTTTATTCCTGAGCTATGTGAAAGGGATTTTTAATTTCAGTGCCTTGTAATTATGAAATTTGGAAACAACAGAATTTCTAACTGGGTTGAAATCTAGGCTTGATTTATCAGTCACATGACTGTGGGGAGGTCCCTTATTCTATCTGAACTCACTTTCTCTATTTGCAAACAACACTTTTGTGGGAGTGCCATTAAATAAAGATCTGGGTGGGCGGAGAATTAGTACAGTGTCTGGTATATTATAGCTACTAAATATGACATAATCTCTTCTATGAGAAAAAGGAGTGTTATTTTAAGATTTGTTGTCATCCCCTTAAGAAGAATTTAAGAATGGATGCACATCTATAATCTTAGTACTTGGGATATGGAGACAGGAGAATTGCAGGTTTAAGACTGGCCTCAGCAATTCAGTGACTCTCAGCAACCTACTAAGAACTTGTATAAATAAATAAATAAATAAATAAATAAATAAATAAATAAATAAATAGTAGGAGTGTAGCTCAGAGGTAGAATGTCCATGGGTTCAGTCCCCAGTACAAAAAAATAAAAATAAAGTCAGAATAGAAGATTCAGAAACAGACCCATGTGCTTATATTCAATTGATTTTTGACAAAGGAGCCAAAAATATACACTGGAAAAAAGATAGCCTCTTTAACAAATGGTGTTGGCAAAACTGGTTAACCACATGCAGGGAAATGGAAATAAACCCCACTTTCTCACCCTGCACAAGAGTCAACTCAAGGTGGATCAAAGACCTGGGAGTCAGGTCACAGACCTTGCTGCTACTTGAAGAGGCACAGGATCAACACTTCAACACATAGGCACAGGTAAAAACTTTCTCAACAAGACTACAAAAGCACAAGCAACTCAAAGGAAGATCAATACATGGGATTGCATTAAACTAAAGAGCTTCTGTGCAACAAAGGAAACTATCAAGAACCTCAACAGAGAGCCCACAGAGTGGGAGAAAAATTTTGCCAGCTACTCTTCTGATAGAGGTCTAATATCTAGGATATACAGAGAACTCAAGAAACTCACAGCTAAGAAAACAAATAACCCAATCAAAAAATGGGCAAAGGATCTAAATAGACATTTCACAAAAGAAGAAATGCAAATGGCCAATAAATGTATGAGGAAATGTTCTACATCATTAGAAGTCAGAGAGATGCAAATCAGAACTACCTTGAGATTTCACCTAACTCCAATCAGAATGACAAGCATAAAAAACACGAACAACAACAAATGCTGGCAAGGGTGTGGAGAAGTGGGAACCCTAATATATTGTTGATGGAATTGCAAATTAGTGCAACCACTTTGGAAAACAGTACGATCCTCAGATTAATGGGAATGAACCTACCATATGATCCAGCAATACCACTTCCTGGTATCTATCCAAAAGAATGGGAACCAAACTACCAGACTGACGCATGTGTATCTGTTTATAGCTGCACAATTCACAATTGCCAAACTATGGTAACAGCCAAGATGTCCATCAACATATGAATGGATTGCAAAACTATGGAATTTTACACAATGGAATTTTACTCAGCCATAAAGAAGAATAAAATCATGTTTTTTTGCAGGGAAATGGATGCAACTGGAAAACATTATGTTAAGTGAGATTAGTCAGTCACAAAGGGTAAAAAAGTATATGTTCTCCCTAATATGCAGATGCTAGGGAGAAGATGGGGGCATAAGATGGACTCCAGATGAAAAAGGAGAAACCCTAGATAAGCAAAGAAGTTGACTTAACTGAAGGGGATGGACGGGGGAGGCACCCTAATGCACATGATGTACTTTCACAAATACATCAAAGTCAATCACTAAACTGAACTTGAGAAGGACGGAGGGTGAGGGAGTGGGGTGGGAATTGGGGAAGGGGTTAAATGAGAAATGTGTGCATATATGCCTTTAGCAGCTTGTACCTAACAAACATGTATGATTACAATGCATCAATTAATAAAAATAATTT
>PVLC010045123.1:0-11911 GCA_004027655.1 Graphiurus murinus | reverse complement strand
ACCCCCAGCCCTATTTTTTATTCTTTATTTTGAAACCGAGTCTCACTAAGTTGCGGAGTGCCTCACTAGGTAGCTGAGGCTGGCCGCGAACCCGGATCCTCCAGTCTCAGCCTCCCAAATGCTGGGATTACAAGCATGCGCCACCACGCCCGGCCCGAGGCTAAATTTGAACCTGTGATCCTCCTGTCTCAGCTTCCTAAGTACTGGGATTACAAGCATGCACCACCACGCCGGGCTCCAGTCCTATTTTTTATTCTTTATTTTGAAACACAGTCTCACTAAGTTGCAGAGGGCCTCAGTAAGTAGCTGAGACTGGCTTTGAACTCTGATCCTCCTGTCTCAGCCTCCCAAGTACTGTGATTACAAGTGTGTGCCACCACATCCGGCTCCAATATTATTATTATTATTATTATCATCATTATTATTATTATTTGCAGTCCTGGGGATTGAACTCAGGGGCATTCTACCTCCGAGCTACATCCCCAGCCCTATTTTTTATTCTTTATTTTGAAACAGGGTCTCACTAAGTTGTGAGTGCCTCACTAGGTAGCTGAGGTTGGCCGTGAACCCACATCCTCTGGTCTCAGCCTCCCAAATGCTGGGATTACAAGCGTGCACCACCAGGACCGGCTCCAATATTATTATTTTTTTAATGGAAAACACAAAACACAGAACAAATAACCCTGCTTATGGGTCAATCTGTCTAGTTTTCTATTTTGATCTAGAAGATGGCAGGGGGAAGTTTTACAGCTGGGTGTGGTGGCATATCCCTGTAATCCCAGTACTTTGGAGGCTGAGACAAGAGGGTTGCAGGTCAGCCGGGCGTGGTGGCACACGCTTGTAATCCCAGCATTTGGGAGGCTGAGACTGGAGGATCTGGGTTCGTGGCCAGCCTCAGCTAACTAGTGAGGCACTCCGCAACTTAGTGAGACCCTGTTTCAAAATAAAGAATAAAAAATAGGGCTGGGGGTATAGCTCGGAGGTAGAATGCCCCTGGGTTCCATCCCCAATACCGCAAAAAAAAAAAGAGGGTTGCAGGTTCAAGGCCAGCCTTGGCAACTTAGCAAGGCTTTCAGCAACTTAGTGAGTACTCTGTTTCAAAATAAAAAATAAAATGGGAATGGGGGTGTAGCTCATAGGTAGAGTGCCCCTAGGTTCGATCCCCAGTACCACATACACAATTTTTTCCCAAAGAATTTCTCCTTTTTCTTTTCTTTTCTTTTTTTTTTCTCGTTACTGGGGATTGAACTCAGGGGCATTCTACCTCTGAGCTACATCACCAGTCCTATTTTTTATTCTTTATTTTGAAACAGGGTCTGACTAAGTTGTGGAGGGCCTCACTAAGTAGCTGAGGCTGGCCTCGAACCCAGATCCTCCAGTCTCAGCCTCTCAAATTCCGGGATTACAAGCGTGCATTGCCATGCCCGGCAATTTCTCCTTTTTCTAATTAATTCTAGTTAATTTCTTCTTCTGCTCCCCCACTTCAGTACTGGGGATTGATTCCAGGGGCATTCTACCCTGACCTATGTTCCCACCTTTATTTTATTTTTATTTTGCGGTACTGGGGTTTGAACCCAGGGACATTCTACCTTGGAGTTACACCCCCAGACCTATTTTTTATTCTTTATTTTGAAACAGGGTCTCATTAAGTTGCAGAGAGCCTCACTAAGTAGCTGAGGCTGGCCGTGAACCCGGATCCTCCGGTCTCAGCTCCCCCACCTTTTAAAAATTAAATTAATTAATTAGTTAATTAATTTATTTTTTGTGCACTGGGGTTATGGAAATTCTACTTCCAATCTACACTCCCAGCCCTATTTTATTTTTATTTTGAAACAGGGTCTCACTAGTTTAATGAGAATCTCACTATTTGCTGAGGCTGCCCTCAAACTTGTAATCCTCCTGTCTCAGACTCCCAGTACTGGGATTACAAGTATGTGCCACCATGCCTGGATCTATTTTTTTATTTTTATTTTATTTTATTTTTGCGGTACTGGGGATGGAACCTGGAGTCATTCTACCTCCGAGCTCCCGCCAAGCCCTATTTTTTATTCCTTATTTTGAAACAGGGTCTCACTAAGTTGCGGAGTGCCTCACTAAGCAGCCGAGGCTGGCCGAGAACCCGGATCCTCCAGTCTCAGCCTCCCAAATGCTGGGATTACAAGCATGCGCCACCACGCCCGGCTCTATTTTTTTTATTTTGAAACAAGGTCTTTGCTAAATTACCCATGCTGATTTTGAATTTGGGATCCTTCTGCCTCAGCCTTCTGAGGCTCTGGGATTACAGGTGTGTGCCACTACTCCTAGCTCTAGTAATTGTTTGACTGTAAGGGTAACATACAAACAAAAAAGTACATAGATCATAAATGGGAAACCGTGAAACCAGCACCAAGATCAGGAAAGCAAATGTTATCCGCACACTGAAAGTGCCTTCATCTCATCTTCCTGTTGGTGTCCTCAAGGATAACTACTATCCCAGCTTCTTCCACCTTAGAAGAGGTTTACTAGTTTTAGAACTTTTTGTAAAAGTAGTATTACAGTGTGTGTGTGTGTGTGTGTGTGTGTGTGTGTGTGTGTGTGTGTGTGTATTACTGGGGATTGAACCCAGGGTATTCTACCACTGAGAAACAGGGTCTCTCTAAGTTGCAGAGGGCCTCACTAGGTAGCTGAGGCTGGCTTCGAACCCAGATTCTCCAGTCCCATCTCAGCCTCCCAAATACTGGGATTACAAGCATGCACCACCACGCCAGCTCCCAGCCCTTTTTTTTTTTTTTTTTTTTTTGCGGTACTGGGGATTGAACTCAGGGGCGTTCTACCTCTGAGCTATACCCCCAGCCCTATTTTTTATTCTTTATTTTGAAACCGAGTCTCACTAAGTTGCGGAGTGCCTCACTAGGTAGCTGAGGCTGGCCGCGAACCCGGATCCTCTGGTCTCAGCCTCCCGAATGCTGGGATTACAAGCGTGCGCCACCACGCCCGGCTTTATTTTTAATTTTGATAAAGGGTCTCACTAAGTTGTGGGGTGCCTCACTAAGTAGCTGAGGCTGGCCTCGAACCTGGATCCTCTAATCTCAGCCTCTCAAGTACTGGGATTACAAGGGTGCGCCAACACGCCTGGCTTCCCAGCCCATTTGTTTATTGGTTGGAACTGGGGTTGAACCCAGGGGCATTGTACCTCCAAACCACACCCCCCAGCTCTTTTTATTTTTTCATTTTGAAACAGGTCTCTCTAGGTTGCTAAGGGTGGCCTCAAAACTGTAATCCTCCTGTTTTACCCTCTCAAATTCTAGGCATTGTAGGTGTGTACTACCATGCCCAGCTACATTTAATTTGAAATGGGGTCTGGCTAAATTACTGTGTGCTTAACTGGGCGTGGTGGTGCATGCATGTAATTTTAGTACTTGGGGGGTTGAGACCAGAGGATCCAGGTTCCTGGACAGCCTCAGCTATTTTTTTTTTAATTTTATTTTTTTGGTATTGGGGATGGAACCCAGCTGCATTGTACCTCCAAGCTACACCCCCAGTCCTAATTTTTTTTTTTTTTTTTTGTGGTACTGGGGATTGAACTCAGGGGCATTCTACCTCCGAGCTACGCCCCCAGCCCTATTTTTTATTCTTTATTTTGAAACAGGGTCTAAGTTGCGTAGGGCCTCACTAGGTAGCTGAGGCTGGCCATGAACCTGGATCCTCCTGTCTCAGCCTCCCGAATGCTGGGATTACAAGCGTGCACCACCACGCCCGGCTCTAATTTTTATTCTTTACTTTGAAACAGGGTCTCACCAAGTTTTGGAGGGCCTCACTAAGTAGCTGAGGCTGGCCACGAACCCGGATCCTCCAGTCTCAGCTGCCCAAGTGCTGGGATTACAAGTATGCGTCACCATGCCTGGCTAGCCTCAGCTATTTAGTGAGGACTTCTGAAACTTAGTGAGACCCTGTTTCAAAATAAAGAATAAAAAACAAAATTGGACTGGGGGCGTAGCTTGGAGGTAGATTGCCCCTGGGTTCAATCCCCAGTACTGCAAAAAACAAAGAAATCAAAACTGTGTACAGCCTCAAATCTGGTCTCATTGAATTGCTGACAGCCTCACTAAGTTGCTGAGGCTGGCTTCGAACCTGTGATCCTCCTGTCTCACACTCCCAAGTATTGGGACTACAGGAGTGCACCACCACATCTGCACAGACACTGTTTCAAAATTAAAAATAAGCTGGGCAAGCCAGGCGTGGTGGCTACACTTGTAATCCCAGTACTTGGGAGGCTGAGAGGATATGGGTTCGTGGCCAGCCTCTGCAACTTAGGTCCTCTGTTTCAAATTATAGAATAAAAAATTGGGCTGGGGGGTGTAGCTCGGAAGTAGAATGCCCCTGGGTTCCATCCCCAGTACCGCAAAAAAAAAAAAAAAAAAAAAAATTGCACTATGGGGCTTGGTGGTGCATGCTTGTAATCTCAGTACTTGGGAAGTGGAGACAGGAGGATTGCAAGTTTGAGGACAGGCTCAGGAAATAGACTCTTATCAACCTAGAAAGACCCTGTTCAAAATAAAAATAAAATAGGTCTGGGGGTGTATCTCAGAAATAAAATTCCCCTGGGTTTAACCACACAAAAAAAGTTGCATCGATTTACTATCTCATCAGTTGTGAGTATCCATGTATCTCTCTACACCCTCATCAGTAGCATTACAAGAGGAAATTTACACACACACACACACACACACACACACACACACACACACACACACAAGCTAGTTTGGCAAAAGTAATCTCTATACAAATTTTCTAAACCCCTAACACTACCTCTACTCTGGACACGAGACGTCCTTTTCCTTATAAATTTTATTTTTTAATTTCATTTCCGTCAACATGACTCTGGCAAGGGCCGGGACCGGGGCCCAGGTCTCCCAGAGGAGGCGGCACTCCACACCTGGCCCTTACCCCTGGCCCTGAGAAACTTCTCTCGCTGCAGGCAGCAAGCTGCAGACTGGAGACCTACTTTTCCGGTGAGGCCACCTGGTGCCTCCGGGCAGTAGAGGGCGCTGTAGAGCTCGCGCCGGACTCCGCTCCCAGGCCGGCGCGCCGCGCCCCCGTGACGTATTTCCGCGTCATCTGCCGCCGTCGTTCGTTCCCATTGGCTGTCGGCGAGGGACTAGGGGAGGAGCGGAGTGGGCGTGAGGCCCGTCGCAGCCCGGGTGGGGGCCAGGCTTCCCCGCCCCGCCCCGCCCCGCCCCGCCCCGCCTCCGCTCTCCAGTCCCTCCCGGGGACGGCGGCGCGCAGGGGCTGGGAGCGCGGCGGCGGAGGCGCCTGCACTTTCCCGGGCTGGGGTTGGAGCAGGATTCAGCCGCGCGCTACGGGGGCGCGGAGTCTGTGGAACCTGCGCCTGAGGGAGAGAGGGAGGGAATCCCGGCTTGCCGAGCACACTCATCCCGTTCTGCTTCTTGCGCGCCGGCGGGGCAGCCCTTCGCCGCCTTGCGTGCCGAGCTCGGGGCGGGTGGGGCGGGGGTCCCCTGAGACCTGCGCTGACTCGACCGCGCAGGGCTCGCTCCTCGAAGGCAGCCCCGAGGCCGGTATCCCGACTTGCTCCCGCGCAGCGGGCGCGGGGCTGCGCAGAGGGAGGAAGCGAGAGGGGCCGCCGTCCACTCAGAGTTGGGAGCTCCTTCCCGGTACAAAATGCCCAAAAAGAAGCCGACGCCCATCCAGCTGAACCCGGCCCCCGACGGCTCCGCGGTTAACGGGACCAGCTCGGCAGAGTAAGTCCGGGTGGGCGGCGAGCGCGGGGGCCGGGCTGGGGAGGCCCCTGTGGGGCGCGCGAGCGCTGCTGGTGTGCGTGGCGCGCTGGGCTCCGCTTGGGTTCGTCACGTACAGCTCGGACTGGCAGGGGCGATGAACTCCCCGCCGCCTCGGTATCGGTGACTAAGCATTGATTGTGCTCCTGACTCAGACCAGTGAGTGGACCCAGCTAGTCTCCACTTTCCCCCCTTCCCCGACCCTTTCACTCGTCCTGGTCACTGAGCTGTCTTCTGCCAAGAAAATGAAAGCTAGCACATCTTCTCTCCCTCCTCAGCTGTTTTTTAAATGTGATCCTCTGGGATTCTGGTCCAGAACTGGATAAGGAGGCAAATGTCTTGGAAAGAATTAAGATAGCATATGCGCCTGTGAGACCGGCTCAGGGTATGGAGTGCGGAGTGGGGATCGGCGAACCCCATCCTTACCTTGGTGCTTGACACCTGTGGGTCCTTGTAGCCCGTGGGCCGCCTGGCCAGCGGGGGCGCGTGAACGCAGACTTCCCCATGGCTTTCCCCTTGCCTTTGGGGACTCCCTGTCCTTGGCCTTCTTCCTGGGAACTGCCTTGTTGAAAGGAAGCGGCTGTCCTCTTTATCTGATCATTCATTCAACAAATCATTCTTTCACTAGTGGTTCCCTGGATTTCCATCCTTGACTATATATGAGCTCTAAACTCCTGACTGAACACCATGACCATGGAAACCGCAGCAAGGTGCTCTATCTATATCTGCAGTTCTAGTGTTGCTCACATACCAGCACTTTTATTTCATGAGGCTGTTTCATGGGGATTTCTGAGCGCACACAACTCTCGGGTCATGGTTAAGGGACAATATCATGAGGGGGAGACATCTGGCTAGTTGGAGAAATAACTAGAAAAGATCAGATTCTTAATGTTTTACCTGTATGCTTACTGATTAAATCAATAAAGTAGTCATGGGCCTTCTGTCCTTGGTAATTTCCATAACCTGTCTTCCCCTCCCTAGATTTACTTGTTTGTTTGTTTATTTATTGCAGTGGGGTTGAACCCAGGGGCACTTTACCGCTGAGCTACATCCCCAGCCCTTTTTTGAGACAGGATCTTGCTGAGTTGCCCAGGCTGGCCTCTTAACTTATGATCGATCCTCTGCCTTTGTCTCTGGAGTTGTATGCACCATCATCTGCCTCTTTTCCCTAAATTTGAATAACCCAGGACCTGCTGGCTTGGTGACTGTTCATCCCTGGAATGGTCACAAGGCCAGTTGTGGACTTTTGTGAATTTAGCCAGGTTCTTTAGACCTATTTCCAATAGCCCACCCTTTTAAGCCACCTTCAGTGCTAGAGTGACTGTTTTGCATGATACTGACTTGTATGTGTGAGTGGGTTGCATTGTAAACATTCTGTTCAGTTTTAGTGTACAGTGTCTTATCCCCTTAAAACAGACAGAAGCCCCCCATGAAGGAGATTGATTCCTCAGTAATCCTCACTGTTCTTAGGACAAGGTTTTTTTTTTTGGTGGTATTGGGGATGGAACCCAGGGGCATTCTACCTCCAAGCTACACCCCCAGTCCTATTTTTCTCTCTCTCTCTCTTTTTTTTTTTCAGTACTGGGGATTGAACCCAGGGGGTATTCTACCCCTGAGCTACACCCCCAGCCCTATTTTTCATTCTTTATTTTGAAATAGGGTCTCACTAAGTTGCGGAGTGCCTCACTAGGTAGCTGCAGCTGGCCTCGAACCCAGATCCTCCTCCGGTCTCAGCCTCCCGAATGCTGGGATTACAAGCGTGCGCCACCACCCCCGACTTCAGGACAAGTTTTGAATCAGTGCATTCTGGCTGAATGTTGGGGCCTGATTATCCTTTTCCTGTTTGATTTGGCTGTGGATGTTGAGTAGAAGTACCTGTTGTCATTCTTTTGCTAATCGTGACACCATAACTATTCTTGCAAGGGGAAGAATTTCATTAAAAGAAAACAGTATAGCCGGGTGTGGTGGCACACACTTGTAATCCCAGCATTTGGGAGGCTGAGACTGGAGGATACGGGTTCGAGGCCAGCCTCAGCTGCTTAGTGAGGCACTCTGCAACTTAGCGAGACCCTGTTTCAAAATAAAGAATAAAAAATAGGGCTGGAGGTGTAGCTCGAAGGTAGAATGCCCCTGAGTTCAATCCCCAGTACTGCAAAAAACAAAAAACAAAAAACATATAAGGATAAGAAGAAACTACTTGGAGTTGGTGGGAGAAAAATTTGGGTGGGCCTGGGAGATTCTAAACAGTGGTTAGGCTGGGCGTGGTGGCACACACTTGTAATCCCAGTACTTGGGAGGCTGAGACTGGAGGATCCAGGTTCTTGGCCAGCCTCAGCTACTTAGTGAGGCCCTTTGCAACTTAGTGAGACTCTGTTTCAAAATAAAGAATACAAAATAGGGCTGGGGGTGCAGCTCAGAGGTAGAATGTGCCAGGTTCAATCCCCAGTACCGCAACAAACAAACAAACAAAAAAACCCAGAGCTGGGCGTGGTGGCGCATGCTTGTAATCCCAGCATTTGGGAGTTTGAGACCAGAGGATCTGGGTTCTCGGCCAGCCTCAGCTATCTAGTGAGGCCCTCCGCAACTTAGTGAGACCTGGTTTCAAAATAAAGAATAAAAAATAGGGCTGGGGGTATAGCTCAGAGATAGAATGCCCCTGAGTTCATTCTCCAGTACCACACACACACACACACACACACACACACAAATATATATATATAGAGAGAGGGGGGGGGGAGAGGGAGAGGGAGAGGGGGAGGGAGACACACACACACACACACACGGCTGAAAGACACTGGAAAGTAATTTCCATTTGTGGTGTATTTGTGTGTTAAGGTGCTTCTGGACAAACAACCCTCCCTAGCTTAGTTTTTCCATGCCATCTGCATCTACCTCCCTGACTCATTGCTGTGTTACAATAGGAGGCATCTTTGTGTAGGCTGCCTGAGACAAACAGGGACTGTTCCCTCATATTTCCTAGCACTAAAGGGGGGAAAAGTGTGTACATCTTCACCTTTCGTCTCTGAGTGTTCCTCAGGCATAGCTTCCCTTATCTTGGGCTGCCAGCAGAAAGAACTCTGTTGTACTTGTAATTTCTGTGATTAGATTACAGCACAATTTTAAACATTGGACAGTATGAGTTAAAGGAAGAAAAAAATCCATTGCCAGTGAAGAACTCTTGTTAATAAATTTTCAAGGTTGCTTTACTCCGTTTAGAGATGGAGCTGGGTAATATGGAACCTGAAGTTTATGGAAATTTTAGGGGGTCCTCAAAAAGAATTAAAAAATATGTGAGCATATTGCTAGGATCCTAAGTGTTAAAATGTAATGAGTTAGAAATATATCATTCCCTCTGTTTAAATGTTTTTCTGGTTCCATTGCAGTTAGAATAAAATCCAAACTTTTTATAATGTGCCATGAGATCCTAAATGAGCTGTCTGCCAGGACCCCCAACCCAGCCACTGATCTATTTTACCCATTTCCTGCCCCTCCTTTCTTCCTCTACACTGGTCCTCTTTCACTTCCTCCATGGGGAGGTCATACTCCCTCCTGGCCTTTGCACATACTCTTCCCTTTTCCTAGAATGAATCATCTTTCTTAGCAAAGAAGAAAGCTATCATCACCTCTCTGCTTAACCGTGAAAATGTAATTTTCTTATAGATTACGTAAAGTATATACCACTTTGTGTCGCTTGATCCTTTAGAGACTTAATTGTTGTCTCAATTTTTTTTCTATAAGTTTTTATTATCCGTTTTTCTTGTATACCAGAAACTGTAAGTATTACCTAAAATAGCACCTGGCATATAATAGGTGTACATATGTTTGCTGAGTGAATTATTGAGTGAATGAAATTTTTAATATTTATACAAGCCAGGCGTGGTGGCACACGCTTGTAATCCCAGTACTTGGGAGGCTGAGACTGGATGATCAGGGTTCGAGGTCAGCCTCAGCTACTTAATGAGGCCCTCTGCAACATAGTGAGACTCTGTTTTTTTTTTTTCTTTTTTTGGTACTGGGGATTGAACCCAGGGGCATGCTACCTCTGAGCTACACCCTCAGTCCTATTTTTAATTCTTTTTTTTTTTTTTTACGGTATTGGGGATTGAACCCAGGGGCATTCTACCCCTGAGCTACATGTATTTTTAATTCTTTATTTTTAAGCAGGGTCTCACTAAATTGCAGAGGGACTCACTAAGTAGCTGAGGCTGGCCATGAACGCTGGATCCTCCTGTCTCAGCCTCTCAAGTACTGGGACTACAAGTGTGCGCCACCACACCTGCTGAGACCATGTTTCAAAATAAAGACTAAGCCCTATTTTATTTTTACTTTGAAACAGGTCTTGCCAAGTTAATGAGAGTCTCATTTGCTGAGACTGTCCTCGAATCCTGTCTCAGCCTCCCAAATACTGGGATTACAAGGAAATTTTTGACACCAAACCTGCTGGGATTACAATGTGTTTAAATAAAACTTTTAATGCCTTTTCATTTTTTTCTTTCATTTTCCCCTTTACTCTCATTTTTTTTCTAATTCTTCCCTCCTCCCCCTCCCCCTACCATAGATACCCGTTTACCTTCTCTGGGGTGTGTAATATATGATTATAATTCTACCCATTTGTTTATGTTTAGCTATTTCCTCCCTCCCTCCTTTTCTCTCTCCCGCCTTTCTTTCTGTTTGTCTCTTTCTTTTTGTGTGGTACTGGAGATTGAACGCAGGGGCATTCTACTTCCGAGCTACACCCCCAGCCCTATTTTATTTCTATTTTTGAAACAGGGTCTCGCTAGATTGATGAGAGGCTATGTTGCTGAGGGTGTTCTTGAACCTGTGATCCTCCTGTCTCAGCCTCCCAAGTACTGGGATTTCCTTTTTTTTTTTTTTTTTTTTTTTTTGCGGTACTGGAGATTGAACTCAGGGGCATTCTACCTCCGAGCTCCGAGCTATACCCCCAGCCCTATTTTTTACTTTATTTTGAAACCGGGTCTCACTAAGTTGCAGAGTGCCTCACTAGATAGCTGAGGCTGGCTGCGAACCCGGATCCTCTGGTCTCAGCCTCCCGAATGCTGGGATTACAAGCGTGCGCCACCATGCCCAGCTTCTGGCTTATCTTCTGTATAAATTTAATTATGGCTTTGTATTCCACCTGTTTGGTTTGTTTACCCTTAGGAAATAGAAAGTATTGTTTTGTGTGTTTCTGAACTTAAGGTATTAAATGCTATTGTCCTATAAATTTTCATCAGACAGGATAGACTAGGTTATAAGGCAACAAACAACCATAAAATTTTAGTAGCTGGGTGTGGTGGCGCACACTTGTAATCCCAGCACTTGGGAGGCTGAGACCGGAGGATCTGGATTCGAGGCCAATCTCAGCTACCTAGGGAGGCACTCCACAACTTAGTGAGACCCTGTTTCAAAATAAAGAATAAAAAAAATAGGGCTGGGGGTGTAGTTCAGAGGTAGAATGCCCCTGGGTTCAATCTCCAGTACCGCAAAAAAGAAAAAGAAATTAGTAGCTTAGCCCACTTTCAGATTAGTGAGGGACTCTATAGAGTTCTCCAGGGACCCTGGCTGATGGAGACATACTCTGAAGTGTGCTTGCTTGGGAAAGGAATCTTGTGAGCCATATTCAGGCCTTAAAGTTGTTGCCCACAAGTGGCACACATCATTTTTGCTCCCTTTTCACTGGCTAAAGGAAATCACTTGACCAAACTGACCTTCAAAGGGAGCAGAGAACTTCCTGAAAATAGGAGACTGAATATTTGAACCTGATTGAATGATGAATTAACCATCCCAAATTTCGTATGTTTCTTTTTTTTTTTTTTTATTGGAGATTGAACCTAGGGGCATTCTACTTCTGAGCTATACTCCTAGCCCTATTTTAGATTTTATTTTGAAACAGGGCCTCACTAATTTGCAGAGGGCTTCACTAAGTTAATGAGGCTGGCCTCAAACCTGTGATCCTCCTGTCTCAGCCTCCCAGATAGTGGTTTGATTAAAGGCATACACCACCATGCCCTGTTTGCCTTCTTTTTTTTTTTTTTTTTTTGCGGTACTGGGGATTGAACTCAGGGGCATTCTACCTCCGAGCTATACCCCCAGCCCTATCTTTTATTCTTTATTTTGAAAACGAGTCTCACTAAGTT
>PVLC010045122.1:0-11895 GCA_004027655.1 Graphiurus murinus | reverse complement strand
AATTTTGAAAGGTCTCACTAAATAGCTGAGGCTGACCTGGAACTTGTGTTCCTCCTGTCTCTGCCTCCCAAGTGCTGGGATTACAGGCTTGTGCCACTGAGCCCGGCTTTTTAAATTTTTTTGTTTGTTTGAACCAGTCTTGCTAAGTTGCTGAGTTTCTCCTCAGTTGCTGAGGCTGCCCAGGAGCCTGTGATCCTCCTGTCTCAGCTGCCCAAGAATTGGGATTACTGGCATGTGCCCTCATGCCTGGCTTAATTTTCTTTTTTTAGTAATGTGAAGTCTTTGGGAAAAAAAATTAAGCTCTTGTTTTTTTTTTCTTGTTTTAATTTTTGTTTACCATTTTAAGCAGAAAAAGCTTTCTGCTATGTTTTAAACCTGTGGGTATAGAGCGGGGCGTGGTAGTGTACACTTGTAATCCCAGCATTTGGGAGGCTGAGACAGGAGGATCCAGGTTCTCGGCCAGCCTCAGCTACCAAGTGGGGCCCTCCACAACTTAGTGAGACCCTGTTTCAAAATAAAGAATTAAAAAAAAAAAAAATAGGGCTGGGGGTATAGCTCGGAAGTAGAATGCTCCTGAGTTCAATCCCCATACCGTAAAAAAAACAAAAACAAAAACAAAAACAAAAAAAAACTGGATACAGTTACTAAATATGGTAATTAATAAAGTCATAAACTTTTTTTTTTAAACTAAGGGACGCCTCAAGATGTACTAAACTAACCCTTTAAATATTTGAAAAGTCGAGAGGCATACAATGATGTGCTGAGATTTTGGAGTTTAGTTGTGAAGAAGAGAGTACCCTGTTTGTTTTGCTTCCGATACTGTGTAGTGCTGGGGAGGTAGTGTTGTGTAGTGGAAAGAAAAGCTTTTTGTCTACATAGATCAGTATTCATTTATTTATTTATTTATTTATTTATTTATTTATTTATTTATTTATTTGAGGTACTGGGGATTGAACTCAGGGGCATTCTACCTCCGAGCTATACCCCCAGCCCTATTTTTTTTTTAATTCTTTATTTTGAAACCGAGTCTCACTAAGTTGCAGAGTGCCTCACTAGATAGCTGAGGCTGGCTGCGAACCCGGATCCTCCGGTCTCAGCCTCCGGAATGCTGGGATTACAAGCGTGCGCCACCACACCCGGCTTTATAGATCAGTATTCAAATCTCAGTTCTGCCCTTTATTAGCTGAGTGTTAGGCAAATGACTTTCTCCTTTCTTAGTGTAATATGGAGAATTTTACTAGTTTCCATCTGTACCTGAAAGGATTGAATGAAACATGTATTTACAGGTCTAACTCTTCCCTCCTTTTTGGGGGGGAGGGGTACTGAGGATTAAAACAAGGGGCATTCTGCCTCCAAGCTACATCCCCAGCCCTATTTTTTATTCTTTATTTTGAAACAGGGTCTCACTAAGTTGCCGAGGGCCTCACTAAATAGCTGAGGCTGGCCGTGAACCTGTGATCCCCCTGTTCCAGCCTCCCAAGTTACTGGGATTACAAGCTCACACCACCACACTCAGCTCCCTCTTTTCTTAATTACTGGTTGTTTAAACACAAATGGATTATATTACTATTGGTACTGTTAACTGTTGTCACCACCACCACTACCTAACATTTGCATGTATTGATGTTAAGTGTTTTCTATTCCAAGGTTTATTAGGTAAGCATTATTATCTGTTTCATAGGTGATGACCCTGAAGCATCACTTGCTCACAGAGATTTAAACTCAAGCTTTTTAGCTCTGGAGCCATGTATGTTCTTAATTCACTACTACATGATAGCATGCATTTACTACTACACAATAGTGTTTTCTTTCCAATTTTATATACACTTTTTTTTTTTTTGCAGTACTGGGGATTGAACTCAGGGGCATTCTACCTTCGAGCTATACCCCCAGCCCTATTTTTTTATTCTTTATTTTGAAACCGAGTCTCACTAAGTTGCGGAGTGCCTCACTAGGTAGCTGAGGCTGGCCGCGAACCCGGATCCTCCGGTCTCAGCCTCCCGAATGCTGGTATTACAAGCATGCGCCACCACGCCCGGCTTATATATACACTTTTTAACTATCACATTTTCATAGTAATTTTGTTGAAAAGGAACAGTGTTCTAAAAAGCATTATCATTATTGGTCCTTAACAGAGTTTACCAATGAAACCTGCTTGGAGGTTTTGTAGTTTTGTCTCTATCACGCAGTCTGCTAATAGGTACACTTTTCTTACCACGTTAAAATTTATTTTTTGTTTGTGATTTATGGAATACTTGTTCTTTTGAATATGCAAAGTAATCTTTTTACCTCTGAACTTTTAGTTGTCTTTTGATTTTTCCCTTTCTGTTGGCTCCCTTTGGCATAGTGAGTCACTTTCCCATTCCTTAAGGTGGGAGTAGCAGCAAAAAATAAACTCATAACTTTTTTAAGTCGTTTCCTTGCTAGCTTTATTTTTTCTTTTACTGGTAAATAATAAAATCCAGTAGTCAGTTTTTTTGTACTCATTTTCCCCCAACTGTTTATGTCTTAATGCCTCATAGTAGTTTCTTCCCATGTGTATTCAACCCAAATTGCTTTATCAATGAAATTGTGTTTACTAAATGTAAAGCCTTTATATTGGTTTTATATTCTTTGACCTATGTGTGAAACATTAGACAGTGCTAATGGTGCTTTTTTTTTTTCTTTGTAGTGCTGGGGACCAGGCAGTCATGTATTACTGAGCTATAAGTCAAGCCCTTTTTGCCTTTTTAACTTTTCATTTGCCTTGGATCCCTGATCCAAGGTTTTTTTCTTTTCAAATCAGTCTTCCTCCTTTAGTTCCTTTCTTTGATTTTTAATTATATTTTTCAAAATCATTATGGTGACTTTTCCTCAGTCATTTCTGCTCCTGACATCTCCATAATTTCTTCTGTAATTTTAATATTTTATCTTCTCCAAAACTCATGTTGAAATTTAATTGCTAGTGTAATAGTATTAACAGGTAGGACCTTTTATGCAGTGATTAGGCCATAAAGGCTGTTCCCTTATGGGTAGGATTAATACCTTTATTTTGCCTCTGCCCTTCCGCCTTCCATCATGTGAGGAAATGTTCTTTCTCTCAAGGCTTCGTCTTGAGATCATAATTGCTGGACTTGCTGGTGCCTTGATATTGGACTTCCCAGCATTTAGAACAAGGAGCTGAAAAAAGTAATGTGTTCATTTAATAAATTACCCAGCCTGGGATATTGTGTTATAATAACACAAATAGACAAGATATTTCCCTGTGGAATAGACAAGATAATTCCTGCAGGGTTTTGTTTTTGTTGTTGTTTTTAGTTTTTTGGGTTTTTTTTTTTTTGTACTGGGGAATTGAACCCAGTGGTGTTCTACCTCCAAGCCCTATTTTATTTTTTATTTTGAAACAGAGTCTCACTAGGTTGCTGAGATTGTCCTTGAACCTTTGATCTTCCTGACTCAGTTCCTTCAGTACTAGGATTATAGATAGACATGTGCCACCATGCCTGGCCCATGGATGGTTTTGTAAACACTCCATGCCATTGATTCTTACCATCCATTTAAAATTTGATTGAAGACTGCTTTCCCTAGCGTAGATATACTTAAACATTTGCATTGAATTTCGGAGTTTGTTAATGGACTCCATGTGAGAACTTTTACTCTGTGAAACTCTTTTTCACATAAATACGCTTAGTAAACTCAACTACTCTGAGCTTTAAGCCCTTATTTCCAATTGCTAGCTGTCTATCTGCCTGCATCCTTTATCTGAATTTTAAACTGTTTCTGAAAAGAAGCATTCTCTGGATTAATTTCATTTCTTCATATTATCCAGCCTTGAAATTTTACATTTTGTCTTCTCTTCCCTCCACTGCTTGTCCCCCATTCACTTAATCATCAAGTGTAGGGAGCTCGTATTATCTAAGCCATTGAAATGTGTTTCCTAACACATGTTCCTATGTCCAGTCCTTTCTCTCTTCTGGTTTTTTTTTTTTTACATAGATGCTGTCTCAGTTAATATTTTCACTGCTGTGATCCAAAAAACCTGAGCACACAATTTAGAGAAAGATTTATTTGCTCATGGTTTTTGGAGCGTTGAGAGTTTCAGTCCATTTTAGTCTGGTCTTCAGGGCTCGGCCTGGTGGTAGCAGGAAGCAAGAGAGAGAGAGAGAGAGAGAGCACAAGGCTTCAGTTCTCACATCCCTGAGGCCAGAAGCAGAGAAAGCAGGGAAAGTAGAGGCTATATGTAATCCCAAGGCCACATCCCCAGGGAACCCCCCTTAGCAACCAAGCCCTGCTTCCAACCTTGCCACTTTGTTCCTATGAGGGCTATGGGGATATGCTAAGTCCAAACCATTACAGATGCTCAGCCTTTTTTTTTTTTTTTTATATCCTATTTGGTTGATCAAAATTTACAGCATTCCTAGATAATAAAGTGCATGCCTTTCTAACTTGGCTTTCAGAATGTTAATGATCTGCCTCAAATTAGCTTTTCATTTGTCTTCCTACTTTTTTTTTTTTTTTTTGGTACATGGGATTGAACCCAGTAACATTGGACTTCCACACCCCCAGGCCTTTCAAAAAATTTTTTTCTTTGAAACAGAGTCTTACTAAATTGTTGAGGTTGGCCTCAAATCTGCAGTCTCCTGTGTCATCCTCCTAAGTACTGGGTTTGCAGGTGTGCACTATCACGCCTGGTCTATCTTCCTTTTTATGAATCCCTAATTTCAGCAAAGCTGAACTTTCATTGTAATCTCTTTCTCATTTTTTTATACTAGCTTCTTTTCTCCAACTGAAAGTAGTAGTTAGCATTCACTGAATAGTTATTAAGTGTTAGCATTTTGTATTCAGTGACACAACTGAGTGTTAAGATTAAGTATCATAATCCCTGTGTGGTGGCACACGCCTGTAATCCCAGTACTTGGGAGGATCACAGGTTCAAGAGCAGCCTCAGCAACATAGTGAGACTCAGCAACCTAGAGAGACTCTGTTTCAAAGCAAAAAAAAAAAAAAAAGGGCAGGGGGGATGGTGGGCTGTGGGTGTATCTTGGAGGTGGAATGCCTCTGGATTTCAATCCCTGGTACCATAAAAGATTAAGTAGCATAATCCATTCACAGCTGGTAAGTGATGGCAGCAAGATGTTTTGATTCATTTTGAGCTTTGTGCATTATGATATACTGTTTCCATATCTTTTATACATATACATGTGTGTGTATATTTATATATGTATTCTTGTTTTTTAATTTGAAATAAAGCTCAGGTGTGATCCTTTTCTTTCAGAAAAATGAGCTTGTCCATCCAGCTTGTGGCTCTTCCTACCATAACCCATAACTATCCTCTCCCTGTACTTGTTTACATAGTTTATGACACTTGTCACTTGCATACTTGTTTAGTACTTGTTACTTGTTTTAGCTTCATTGTTAGTCTCTGGCACTTCAGAGCCAACTTTATTCTTAAGTGTTCTTTATGGCACCTAGTATAGTGCCTTTTCTGTGATATACACCTAAATATTAAATTTCTTTTCTTTTTTTTTTTTCGGTATTGGGGATTGAACTCAGGGGCATTCTACCTCCAAGCTATACCCCCAGCCCTATTTTTTATTCTTTATTTTGAAACAGGGTCTCACTAAATTGCGGAGTACCTCACTAGATAGCTGAGGCTGGCCGTGAACCCAGATCCTCGGGTCTTAGCCTCCCAAATGCTGGGGTTACAAGCGTGTGCCACCACGCCCAGCTCTAAATATTAAATTTCTACTAGGAGAATTGAAATTCCTGCTTTGTGTACTCAACCTAAATAGAGGGAAAAGACAATTATTTGGATAAAAATATAAAATCCATTCTACCTTTATTTTCATTTCAGAGAAGCAGATACATGAGCAAATTTGAAGATAAAGTGATCTTTGGGTTTGCTTCTCTTTATTTTTACTTCATACGACTGAATGCGCAATGCTAACACATGACAAGTATTCGATGAATGCTTATTAGAAATGTAAAGCTAAATTTATTAAGGTAATTTTTGTAATTTTTTGGGGAAGGACCTTAGTTACTCATTAAAGTATCATTAAATGCTGATATGTGCAAGATTGCTGTGGTATCTGATGAATTTTATAGTTGGTAGAAAAGTTAATATTTTATAATTAGTTGTTGGCTAAATACTCTTCATTATTCTCTTCTTCCCCTTAACATAGGTTGGCTCTTATGACTACATTTCACTTACTGGAATCTAATTTGGCTTTTCCATCTGCGTGTTGAGTAATTACGTTAAAATTAAATTAAGCATTTTTATATCTTAGCACTTTGGCTTATAATACTTCTCTAATAAAATAGTTTTATATGCATAAGATATCCCCATGTTTGGTGTGTACATACTTAGAATGGCTAACTCAAGCTTGAGCAAATGGCTTCTAGAATTTTTTTTTTCTTCTTCCTACATTCTTTGTCTCAGAGAAAAGAGAATGAATGGATGAGTGATAGTAAACCCTTCTTATCACTGTCTTGCTACCTTATTTCTCTGAGAAAAAGAAAAAAAAAACCCTTTTACTTTACAAATACTAACTTCTGAACTAGAAAAAAGTTTTTATTTGGGGATTATACTTAGTAACTTTTGTGTATGTAAACAGTGGAATAAATTTAAGATCTGTTTCTTAGTGGTTCTTCCTGAGATACTTTACCAATAAACAGGCAAAGTTTTACATTTTTCTCTGTCATGGAGTTACCTCATTTGATTAACATATTTTTTCCTGGCATGTGATATTTTGTAAGCGGCATTTAAAATTCTTATTTTCTTATTTGTATATTGGCCTTGTTTTCTGAAACTTAGTTACTAAGTACACTTACTAGTTCTAGTAGCAATTTTGTAGATTCTGTGGTGTAGTGTAGATCTTAAGTGTCTCCCAAGGGTCCATGTGGTAAAGGCTTGATCCCCAATGTGACACTGTTGAGAGGTGGTAGAAACTTAAGAGGCAGTGCGTAGTGGGAGGTCTTTAGAGGTGTGCCCTAGAAGGGAATAGTGGGACCCCAACCCCTTCCCTGGCTCACTTCCCAGCCATGGGTTAGGCACTTTGGTTCTTGTCAGGTGGCTGCCTTGAAACAGCCTAAAAAGCAGTGGGGCCTGCATGGTTTGTAACCTCCAAATTGTGAGCCAAAATAAACCTTTTCTCTTTATAACTTAGTTATATCAGCATTTGTTGTAATAATGGAAAGATAACACATTGTGAGTAATGGTAGCTTGGCTTTTTCTGATTTTATGCTTTTGTTTCTTATACTGGCTAGAAACAACATTAAGGTGTTGAAGTGGTAAAAGTGGACATCATTGTCTTTCTAGTTTTAGGGGAAGGAGATTTAATACTAACTGATAGTAACATCTTTTTTTTTTTATTAACTGATAGTAACTTTGGGATTTTTTATAATTGCCTTTACCAGATGGAGGAAATTCTCTTTTTTCTTAATTTGTTCTTTTTGTCTTGAAAAAGGGTATTGAATTTGTTAAATTTCTGTATCTGTTGAGATGACCATATTGTTTTTTTTCTCCCCTTTTCTTTAATATGGTATATTACATGGATTGATTTTCAGATGTTAAGCCAACCTTGCATTACTGAGATAAACCCTTTTTGGTCTTGATGTGTTATTTTTAAAAACATCATTGGATTTGCTTTGCTTAATATTAAAACAAGTGGAGGAGCTTTCTGAAGCTCCTTTTTCTGAAAAACTGTAGGGTTAGTATTTTGTTGTTGTTGTTGTACTGGGGATTGAACCCAGAGGCACCCTACTTCCAAGCTACACCCCCAGCCCTATTTTATTTTGAAACAGGGTCTCACTAGGTTAATGAGAGTCTCACTACTTGTTGAGGCTGTCCTTAAACCTGTGATCCTCCTGTCTCAGCTTCCCAAGTACTGAGATTACAGACGTGTGCCATCAAGTCCTTTTGTGTGTGTGTGTGTTCTTCATCATTGAAGCCATCTAGCACTGAAGTTATTTTTGGGAAGGTTGTTTTGTAGGTATTTTGTAGGCCATGTATGTATTCTGTTTCTTCATTTGTCATTTTCAAGAATTTTCCTGTTCAGTTGTCAAAATTATTGACATAAAATTGTTTACATTGTAGTCTTTCATAGCTATAGGATTACTGTCATGCTTACTTTTCCTTTTTAGTTATATCTGTTGTTGGTAATTTTGTTTTTATTTCCTTGTTCAATTTTTCTAATAGTTTGCAGATTTTATTCAGCTTAGCTTTTTGTATATTATCATTGTTATTTTTTTTGCGGTACTGGGGATGGAACCTGGGGGCATTCTACCTCCAAGCTATGCCCCCAGCCCTATTTTTTATCATTTATTTTGAAACAGGGTCTCACTAAATTGCGGAGGGCCTAATTAAGGAGCTAAGACTGGCCTCGAATCCGGATCCTCCAGTCTCAGCCTCCCAAATGCTGGGATTACAAGCGTGCACCAGGTAACACTGCACATTCTCCAGTAAAGGTGTATTAAGTAGTAGCCTATTGCTTCATGATACTTCATTAAGTGAATATACTGAATTTTTGTACCAGAGACTGAACCCAGGGGTATTCTACCTCTGAGCTACACTCTGAGCCCTATTTTATTTTTTATTTTGAGATAAGGTCTCACTTAAGTTGCTGAGGGTCTTCCCAAGTTGTTGAGGCTGACCTTGAACCTGTGATCAATCCTCCTGTCTCAGCCTCCCAAATTCAGGATTATAGGCTTGAACCACCATACCCCGCTTGCAATTTGTTTTAATAGTGCTTTATTTATTATAAGACTGTGACCTTAGTCCATTTCCTGTTGCTGTAACTCAATATCACAAATTGCATAATGTATAAAGAAATTTATTTCTCACAGTTCTGGAGGCTGGAAAGCCTGAGATTGATTTGCCACATCTGGTGAAAGCCTTCCTTCTGATGGGAACTCTGTAAAATCCCATGGTAGATGGCACATAGCAGCACATGGCAAAGGCAGAACAAGCTCACTGGAGTCTTTCTTTTATGAAGCCACTAATATAGTCATGAGGGTCCTACCCATCATCTAATCCTAATTACTTCCCAAAGGCTTCTCCTCATTCCACCTCTTAATACCTTATGCTGATGGGGATTAAATTTCATGAGTTTTGGTGGGGACATTCAAACCGTAGCCAACCATTACTTTTAACAAACAAGAAATTAGCCTATTTTATTAAATTAATTTTTGTACAAAGTTGAAAGCCTTACCAGAAGGCTTTGCACTTTTAGTATAATATGTAATTTTTATTTTTATTTATGTGTGTGTGTGTGTGTGCGCGCGCGCCCCACTGGGGAATTGAACCAGAGGCATTCTACCTCGGAGCTATACCTTCAGCCCTATTTTATTTATTTTTTAAACAAAGTCTCACTAAAGGGCTTGGCTAAGTTGCTGAGGCTGGTTGTGAACCTGCAATCCTCCTGTTTAAGCCTCCCAAGTACTACAGGTGTGCGCCACAATGCTCACCTAATTTTTACAGGTTTAAATTGGTTGAAATTCAGTATCATTGTGTGGACATACTATGGTTTATATAATTGCTTTGTTCTTGTTTGTAATTTAGGTAGTTTCTGGTTTTTTTACTATAAATAATTATACAGTGAACATCTTCCTTTATTTAGTTTCTGTGTGTACATATTTTATTCTCAGTAGTAGGAATTGTTTTCCAGAAGGCTTTCTTATGATAAAGAAGTGCATTATGAAACCTTTGCCAGGTATTTTCTTGGTTCTTTAAATCCAGTAGTTCAGGCAGACTTGTTTAATTATGTCACATATTGCATTCTAAATCCTCTCATTTTCTTGTCTCAAAGAGCCCTTTTATTTTTATTTATTTATTTATTTATTTATTTGTTTGTTTGTTTATTTATTTGTTTATTTATTTATTTATTTATTTTGCGGTACTGGGGATTGAACTCAGGGGCATTCTACCTCCAAGCTACACTCCCAGCCCTGATTTTTATTCTTTATTTTGAAACCGAGTCTCACTAAGTTGCGGAGTGCCTCACTAGGTAGCTGAGGCTGGCCGTGAACCCGGATCCTCCGGTCTCAGCCTCCGGAATGCTGGGATTACAAGCGCGCGCCACTACGCCCGGCTTTCAAGGAGCCCTTTTAAAAGAAGAGACATAGCCAGGCGTGGTGGCGCATGCTTATAATCCCAGTATTTGGGAGGCTGAGACAGGAGGAGCCGGGTTCGCGTCCAGCCTCAGCTACCTAGTGAGGCACTCTGCAACTTAGTGAGACCCTGTTTCAAAATAAAGAATAAAAAACAGGGCTGGGGGTATAGCTCGGAGGTAGAATGCCCCTGAGTTCAATCCCCAGAACTGCCAAAAAAAAAAAAAAAGAGAAAGGGCATAGTGTTTTGTTATAAATTCTAGTCTGCCTTTTGAGTTTTCTATATTTTTCTGCATCCTGCTGTTCTCACACTTGCTGCTATACCTGCATTCTCCATGATGTGGAAAGATATCTATGAAATTTTAAATGAAGTCAATTATAAATACTTTTGCATGATTACAAATCTCACATAAGTATTAATATATAGTTCAGCAGATCATTTATTCTTCTTTTGTGTGTGTGTTACTGAGGGTGAAACCCAGGGGCCTCTACCTCCAGAATCTACCCCCAGCCCAATTTTATTTCTTATTTGGAAACAGGATCTCACTAAGTTGATTACAGTCTCACTACATGCGGAGGCTGTCCTCAAACCTGTAATCCTCCTGTCTCAGCCTCCCAAGTGCTGAGATTACAGGTATGCTCCATCACACCTGGCTCTTATTGTTCTAACAGTTTTAAATGCAATAACATGTACTTTTGAGGCCTACCACTTATCAACTTTTCAGGGCATATTTTATAAGAAATTGTCAGCATGACTGCTATTTAGATCTTGAATGTCCCTGAAAGCCCCATGTGTTAAATGTGTCTCCAGATTTGGTGCTGTTGAGAGTTGGTGAAGCTTTTGAGAGGTGGGTCCTTGTGTGAAGTCTTTCGGTTATTGAGGGTGTGCCCTTGAAGGGGGGATGGTAAGAACCTAGTCCCCCTTTCTCACTTGTATTTACTTCTTGGCCATGAAGTGAGTGTTTTGTTCTGCTGCATCCTTTCACAGTGATGTGCTGCCTTGCCATAGTCCCAAATCCCTAAAACTGTGAGCTAAAATAAAACTCTTATAAGTATTTTGGATACTTGTTAGAGTAATGAAAAACTGACTTTACATAGTGACCCTTTTCATGGTTACATTATTTTCTTTAGTGATATCTCAGGTACTTAGGT
Source organism: Graphiurus murinus (assembly GCA_004027655.1). NCBI lineage: Eukaryota > Metazoa > Chordata > Mammalia > Rodentia > Gliridae > Graphiurus > Graphiurus murinus. Next base: position 657 of record PVLC010045122.1, on the reverse strand, counting down.
GACCTTTTAAAAAGTTTAATTCTTTATAATAGTAGGCAGAATGTAAAAAGTAGATCTCATTTTGAAAACTGCTTCATAAACTTGTAACTATACTACAAAGTTTTTTGTGTACTTTCACAGATTGAATTGTGGTGACATTTGGTGCCTCTGATGAGATTAAATAGCCCAAATTGGAAGAACAGTTAAGTTCTGTGAGAATCTGTAAGGTTTTGAGGAATCATGAATATTCATTGTGATTAAGAAGAGGTTTTCTGAATCTTGCCTTTATTGGTTTCAGATTAAGGGCAAGTTTTATTGCCATGCTGGGGTATGGACATTTTGGGGGCTACATTATGGTTATTGGAGAAAATTAAAGTAGGGGAGCAACTTCATCAGATTTTATGTTGCTCATGGCGTATTGAGATTGGATTAGCTTGTAGTATTTTGGAGATAAGATCTCGTTTAGAAGTGAGAGGTAAAATGCCTGAACTTGGACTTTGGCAGATGGTACTGCTTAGTCTAGGAGGCAGCAAGAGAGAAGGTGGTAATATTCTTGGGAAATATGTGCTGAATGCACATATGTGATAGTCCACATAGTCAGGATATGGGAAGAAAAGACAGCTTGTCAAAGAAAAGAGAGCTTGTCAAAATGCTGCAGGCATCTTTATTGACTTTTTT